>JAMQGT020009060.1:0-19369 GCA_024447675.2 Pterophyllum scalare | reverse complement strand
GTATTGCTCAAGTCAGCAGCTTTGTTATTCAGGCCTCCATTATAGGCTAATTTTTAAACCATGGATGCTGCCAAGAAAATGCTTTGGAAAGTGTTCAACTTTTTCTAGGAAATCTGAAAATTTGCCTATTTACAGCATCAGCAAATGGTCATTTTACGAGTATTGCATTAGTTGCTCAGATTCATAATGTTAAGTTACTTTTAAGCATTTGGTTAACTTTTAATGTGCCACAGACCAAAAAGCTGTGTGGGCCAGTTTGAGATTTTGTCACTCTGACAGGATATCTGTATAAATTCATGATTTTTAAATTAGTTTAGGTAGCAGAAATTTTGGGCTTCTGATTTGTAAACATGTGAAGTCAAAATTGTCAGCTTGACTTTGTAGGTGATTTTATACCAAGATGGTCTCAAGTTAAGTTTCACTAACTTTTTTTTTTAAAGACTGATAATAAAATCTGACCCCACTTCACACTGTTTGTCTTCCCCTCCAGTCCACCTTGCGGATTTCCCCTCCCCTGCCTTATCTCGCATCAAACATGCAGAAGGACCTGCTGCGACTGGGGTCTCGTCTGGACCCTCAGGACACTAGCTCTCCTCTGACCCCTCCATCCAGTGCCAGTCCTTCCTCAGCTGTTTCCCGCCGCTGGCGTGCCGGCTCTACATGGCCAGGTGCAGATGTGCTTAACCAGCCAGAGGATGCTTTCAGCATTGAGAGGGAGGCCCGCCTGCATAGACAGGCTGCAGGTAGTGACTAAACTTTTAATCATAAAATTGTTCAAGCATGAGCCCAATCAAACTTTGGCTATGTTGTCTTTTGTGTGTGTGTGTACCCCAGCTGTGAATGAGGCAACATTCACCTGGAGCGGACAGCTGCCTCCCCGTAACAATAAGGATCCTCTGTACTCCTGCAAGGTCTTTCTTGGTGGTGTGCCCTGGGACATCACAGAAGGTAACTGTGGCTGCAGATGGCCTTTATTTTCAGGCCCAGAGCTGTGTGGTTATGTTATTTAAAAAAAAAAAAAAAAAGAATTCATGATGCCTCTTATCAGACATTGCAATTTACAATTTAAGCCCACTTATAAAATGCATCCTTTTATTTCAGCTGGCCTGATCAACACCTTCAGTGGTTATGGTCCCCTGACTGTGGAGTGGCCGGGTAAGGATGGGAAGCACCCTCGCTGTCCTCCCAAAGGTAATGTGGCTAAAGGTAACAAAGAGCTGGTAGGCTATTTATTTTTTCCCCCTTCTGGTTTTAAGGTGGCACTATGGTGAGCATGTGGCATGCTGGTGAGTAACTGCTGGTCTTAATGTAGTGAATCTGGGCATAACTGGAGCATAAAACATGGTGCTAGAAGCAAGGAGTGGCCTAAGGTTCTCAGTAATGCTATGCTGATTTCTAGTTTGGTCTTGTGGTGATGTACCCCCCACAGGTACAAGTATTTTGAACTCTTGACTACAAAAATTGCATCTGTTTCAAAGCTGTGTTTTTGTTTTTGTGTGTTTTGTTTGTGTTTTTTTTTTTTTTTTGACTATAAAGCATTGGTTTCAACTTATGGACTTGAGCTAAAATCAGTCAACTGATGCAGAAAATATAATTTGTCTAATATTTAAAATGTATGAATTGCTTTTTCAGCTGGACTTGTTAGTTTCACTTTTAATCACAGTATTAAGCATTAACCTGGCTCAATGTTAGGTACTTGGTACCTGTCAGTTTTCAGCACTTTTACTTTTTTTTATTTTTTATTATAGGATCTTTACAATAAGTGCTTTGAAGTGATTTGGTGCTATAAAATTAAACTAGAAACATAGAAGTGCCACTGCCATGATTAGATCACTTTTATAAATGTCACAAATATGGTGTGCCTTAGAGACTGATATCTTAACTTGCTCCAAACAATACTGACATTGGATGGAGGAAATTGGTCTAGAGCAGTAAATGGGTTTTCATTATTAATCAATAAAAAATGTTTTTCCAAGTTTGAAATTGTGTTATTGTAAAGACAGTCCTTCACATTGTCACTTTGAACTGAATGTTGCTGATATTAAGGTCCTGAATTTTAAATATTTATGTCCACTTCATAGCTTTTAAAAAAATGGCTTGAAGGATTTTGTTGAAGCCTTGCATGAATATTCTCCATTTCAAGACATGCAGCGGTCAAGGTCACACCTATTAAAACTATTTCATGTGACAAACAGGGTTAATGCAGGGCAACATGCATTTTGCCTCAATTGGACTTGCAGCTTTTAAAAAAATTTTCTACTTCCCTGTAGTACAGCAAGTTGACCAAGTGGCCTTTTTTCTAAAGTGTTTTCTTGCTTGTCTGCAGGATATGTGTACCTGGTGTTTGAGAATGAAAAGTCTGTCCGGGCTTTGCTCCACGCCTGCTCCCAGGACCCCTTTCACCCAGAGAACAACAGGGAGTACTACTACAAGATGTCCAGCCGCAGAATGCGATGCAAAGATGTGAGTGCAAACAAAGCATGCAAGGCATTAATCTCATTTCATGAAGTAATTGCTAATCAAACTCCTATCCTACTCAACACACGCAAAGATGTTCCCAGCAGTTGTAAAGACCTATAGACTGTCTGTCTGAATTCATTTTACTAACATTCATCTGGTTACTGATGGAGAGAAATGAGCTCTTACTACTCAGTCCTTTTGGGTTGGGGAACAAAGCTGAGTCTCTCCTGTCCTCTTGTCTGATGCTACAGGTGCAGGTGATACCCTGGGTGATCTCTGACAGTAACTACGTGCGCTGCCCTGCCCAGCGTTTGGACCCCAGCAAGACGGTGTTTGTTGGTGCACTGCACGGCATGCTGAACGCGGAGGCGCTGGCCAGCATCATGAACGACCTCTTTGGAGGAGTAATGTATGCTGGTATTGACACGGACAAGCACAAGTACCCCATAGGTGAGACTGCTAGTGTCTAATAAACAGTGAATCATCTTTTAGTGTATCAATCACGGTCTGCTGCAGTTGGGTTGTGAGTTGCTTCAAATGTCATGGGTTTATTCTTGTGCAGGCTCTGGACGTGTCACTTTCAATAATCAGCTCAGTTACCTGAAGGCTGTGTGTGCAGCATTTGTGGAGATTAAAACACCCAAGTTTACAAAGAAGGTAATGCCACTGTTTTCTAATTACTTATCTCTACTGTTCTGGAGAGCTCCAGACTCTTTGAACAGTACTAAGAATCCAACATCACGATTAAACCTTTTACAGGGTCTGAGGTTTTAAAACTTGCATCTCTTACCAGACTGCTATAAACTGAGCATTTTCTTCCCTTCAGGTTCAGATTGATCCCTACCTGGAAGACTCGATGTGTCAAGTTTGCCTTCGCCAACCTGGACCTTTCTTCTGCAGAGACCAGGTCAGTGGAAACTCCTGCCACCGTTTTTGTGAGCAGTGGCTCAGTTCATTTAGTAAAGCGTTCTGTCCAGTAGACTTCATATCTTGTACTGGACTAAAAAAATGGGGGCAGCAACATCTGTGGTTTGTTTCCATCTTAACTGTAGTCCAACCTGCTCTGTGAGAAGTCCTACTTAAATGACTTGACATTGAATGTTCTAAGAAACTAGCAGTAAAACAAGAGTTCAAATAAACTTGAAATGTCCTCTGAATTAAGATTGTTAAATTCAGATGTGACTCCATAATGACCTGAATCCCTCTCACCCAGGCCTGCTTCAAATACTACTGCCGCTCCTGCTGGCACTGGCAGCATTCAATGGACATCTTAAGCAACCACCGACCCCTTATGCGCAACCAGAAGAACAGAGACTCCAGCTAGAGATGATTTGGACTCTGAAGGGCCAGAAGAGGTGCCCGTCTGCACGGGGCTAGACTGCCTGCCAAGGAGAGCACGTGTGCCAGATCTCCGGTACAAGGGTACCGTGGCACACCACCAGGCACTGGGGATATCACTATAGAAAATGTTCACTTTTGCACTTGCTACATTTTTGCTGTTCAGTGACCTTGTTGGGAAAGACAAGGGGCCCTTCACACTTATGCATTTTCCCAGACTTGTGGCCAGATGGAAAGATGGGAGTCTGCCTAAGGTTAAGAATTGGATGAAGATAAGTTTGGTAAATAAACAATTTAAAATGCCTTTTCTTTTTTTTCTTTTTGTTTACATGTGTTGCATAGTGACGAGCAATCACACAAGTCTCATTGCCGTTCATTGGCAAACGCCATACAGTGCCTTTAAACTTTTATTTATTTTTTCCCCCCCCTGCCCTACCCCAGTTGGCGTAAGTGGGGTTTTTTTTTTTGTTTTGTTTTTCCCTGTGCAAGCCAACTGGTGTTTCTTACTTTTGGGAGTTGAATGTTGGGCTTCATTTAACCAGTCGCATTTCAGACATTTTTACGCAGTTTTTTACTAATTTGTACACAAACGGTTTTAAGTCATGACATTAAAATTTTGAACAGAATTCTACCCGGTGGCTGTCTATGGGGACACCCCTTTTTTTTTAATTTCTTTTTTTTCTGGCTTTTTTTTCTTAATTTTAAATTTGCCCTCCCAAATTTCAACTGAATAGGTGCAAATTGTTGGATGTACTACAACTTTGTTGGTCCAGTTATATTAAATGTAACAATAGTACTGGATATGACTCAACTGGTAATCCATTTAAATTTTTTTCCAAGCAACTGATGGATCTTGAAAGTGAGGAAATCATTTGTACATAGTTTGATTTTTGCACTTTTTTTTAAAAAATTCTGCACGTGTGGAGAGGTGGTGGTAGTTTTTAATCACTTTTGTACATCAGCAGGGGGGCATGCCTATGTTAGAACAGCTGCTTGTTTCCTGTTGAATGTAAGAACTTCCACTTAGCTGATTGTCTATCCAGAGCTTGAGTAGACCAGTACATGATCCAATGCTTTCTTATCCCATTTTTGCCTTCCTGTTCCAGTTGGACATAAATGCATAATAAGCTGTGTGCCAAAGAAAGTGTGTCTTTTCTTTATCCATTAGGTTTGTCATGCTGAGCTTGTTGTCCCTTAGCCCAGCTGCTTTTTAGAGTTTTGAAAGTCTACCTCATTGTGGTCTGCCAAGTTTGCTGCTACTTAACAGTTGTGGAGTATGTTCAGATTGGGCACAATAAAGGTGTTTAAGCATTACTGGTGATGTATGGACTCTTAATGACTGTCATCCTTGTGAAATCTTGGTCTCACCAAACCCTGCAGGTCACTGCTGAATTGCAATCTTGCATTAAAGAAGTGAATAGAACTTAGAAGCTCTCATGTCTGCTGAGATGGTAAAGGGTAAACCTAGTTAATATGGTAACTGGCAAGTGAACTGTCATGTAGCTTCACTGGTCCTGCTAGTGTTGGCTTACTCGTCTGCACATGTAGCTTTTTTTTTTCTCAAGGCTTCAAGTTGGTTGAGGATGAGAATTCAAGATTAATCAAATTTCCATTTTAAGTTAGGCTTAAACTTGCCACTAGTGTTTCTTTGAGCAGACTTTGTACTCTGTACAAGTCCTCTAGTATTAAGGCTTCATTAAAAATTTCCTTTTTTAAAAAAGTTAAAACTGGCTTTAAAAATGTATTTCCTTTGCTCATATTTTTCCAACTTTTTGTGTTGCTGTGTTGTGATCACTTCAGATGTGCTGTGCAGAAATGGTTTTTGCTGTTACCCACAGAAACAACCTAACTTGTGTACAATGTAATATCGTCACCTTGTTAAAATAATGGCCCAAGTAACTTTTAAAGGTTTTTCAGGAAACAAAACTGAATTAAATATTGAAAATTTTATATTAATTCCACTCAAGGTTATGACAATAGATGACTTTTGACATACTAATTACAATGCCTGTCCATTATCGAACATAAGGGGAATAAATGACTTGGGCAAATTTTTTATCATGCCTTTGTGACTTCAGCAATTTTAAATGTTTAACTCTGTCAACCATTAAGCATAACTAGCAAACTAAACATAATTATGAGGGGGGATGTACATCTCCTCACTACTCCCTCTAGCTCTTTGCTGGGTTCTTGACTGATGCCTTTTGATGTGGCAAATTGTCAAAGAAGTGATGGCACTCAACATGGGCATGACATGTTTCATTGACTGGAGATCCTGGAACTTTCTCTCCTTGATGGGCAGAGCACTTGGAAACATTCTTGTCCACCTTTGTCCTCTGTGGCAGTGCTTCCCAGGCAGAGTCCTCCGTGAAGGACGGCTCGACATGGATTTTTGCCTTCACTGCTAAACTGAAGAGCCTACAAATCATGTAGTCAGCGCTCCAAATTTTTTGTCTGGTCTGATTCTAATGAAGTAACCTGTATTCAGTTTTAGGAACTCATCAT
This sequence comes from Pterophyllum scalare, assembly GCA_024447675.2. Taxonomy (NCBI): domain Eukaryota; kingdom Metazoa; phylum Chordata; class Actinopteri; order Cichliformes; family Cichlidae; genus Pterophyllum; species Pterophyllum scalare. The sequence goes on along the minus strand of JAMQGT020009060.1, from coordinate 13,066 downwards.
GCTTAAGCACTTTCACATGGATTTGTTGCTATGATAAGGCTGCCTTCATTTTGTCTTCATGGTGGTGGCTGTAACTCAGGAGGTAGAGCAGGTCCTCGTGATTGGCCTAAGAATTGTCAAGTGCATTGCCTACCAAAAACATTTCTACCATTGTCTATATAGGGTTGGCTTGAAAAAAGGTGACTGGACCTCTTTGTTTGTTCAAGACATTTCACCTCTCATCCAAAAGGCTTCTTCAGTTCTCAAACCAAAAGGTGGAGAGACCCAGTTTATTTAAACCCAAGTGGATGTAGTCCCCTGGAGTTGGTTGTGACCCTCTATTGTTCATGTGCATAATCACATGCACAAAGGTGTGAAAGGAGGTGTGGGTCATTACAATCAGTGATTTTGGGTGAAACCAATTTGGGACTTTGTCTCATTGTATCGTGTGACCTAATGAGGTCACCTGAACAAAGGTGTGAATGTGGGTTGAGGCACCTGGGGAGGGAGCTCAGAACTGTAAGCAGGGGAAAGTTGGTGATGTAATCCACCACCTCTGTTAAATGACGGTTGTTCACAGTGATCCTTCTTTTACCCCTCTTTAAACCCTTTGAGGTGTATAGTCACACATGTGGGATCATTCTGAAAAATATTCATAGCCTTGTGGTCACTTGTATTACGCTACATCAGGAATTCCCAAAGTATTGTGTGTGAATGCACAAGCTGCCTCTAGACGCTGCACAACAGATGTACTACAATACTACTCTAATTATAATTACTAATATTTTGTTCATAAAAAGTATAGTGTAATTTTTTGTTACACACAATGTCTAGCTATCAGATTACATTAGTTTTCAAAATTTTCTTAATCACGTAAAGTTAAAAAAAAAGGCAGAAAATTTTTAACAGCCTATCACTTGTAATAGTTAGTCTTCATGGATTTGGCTATTGTACATTATACTGACTAAAAAGATTAATGACTATGCAATATTTATAGCCTAGTCTATATTACAGTTAATCTCATCACTTAATGGGGGATGAGATCATGGGAATAGCTTAAGTGGCTAGGCAGATTTTTCTTATTGAAGTAGTTGCCATCTTGAAAAGCTTGTGAAATTGCCCAAGTCATACAGTCCTTTGACTTAGGCAAAAAAAAAACACTATAGACAATATGTAACTTGTAACTTCAAACATAGGCTATAGAATTAAATGTAAAAATGGAGTGGCACATCAGTTCGTTTTTCAAAGTGATGGGAACCAACAGATTTTGGATGTTTCTAATGTAGTAGCAACAATACCACAAATTCTAGGTGGTTGTAATAATGGCTGATTATATGTAAAAATTGGTCTTTGGCTGCAGTTAACATTTTTCACTATAGATTATTCTGATTGTTACATAAATCTATGCATAATAAATGTGTTATTACCCACAATTCCAAATGACATCTTTAAGATGTTTTCTGAATCAGTTTTAAAATATTTAAAACCAGAAGGGTCCAAGAGTGTGCTGATTAGCATCTCACCGGTTTCTTCCACTGCCAGCTTCATATTGGCCCACTGTTTTGCATAATTTCACTGACCAATCATTACAGTGTTTTAAGGAGTGATGAAATGTTTGTCATCCTTGCATAAAAGTGACATTTATCTATTAACTGTCAGTGATAATCACCATAATGTTGAATAGTAAGCCATTTAAGGAGAACTTCAGTAACTAGTTAGTACTACTGCACCTGTATTGAAGCAGAATGTAGTGTAATACAAGAGCCTCTGATTCAGTACTTGAATGTACATATGTTCACAGTGTGGGGCTGTTGAGGGACTTCCCATAATGTACTGATATCTGCCATTACTGCATGCAACTGCTCTGTATTCGCTCTCTCAACCAGTCACGGCAGATAGCTGCCCCTCCCTCAGCCCGGTTCTGCTGGAGGTTAAAAGTTTTTCCTTCCCACTTTTGACAAGCACTTGCTCATAGGCAGGCATTTGATTGTTGTTTCTAATATTGTAGGGTCTTTCTAAACCTAGAGATGACTTTCTCTAAATTGGCACTATGAAAATAACACTGAGCGTAGTTACTTTACACTACTGTCTATCCAAAGCACTTCTATTGGCTGCCTCAATAAGAGAAAAGGTTTTGCTCTAACAACAGTTTGACACCATGTGCCTGATGAAAATGTGTGGTTACACCATACTGTTCATGTATATTGTAGGAAAGATCAAAGAGGCTTTAAATAGAGCATTTTTTAAACAACTGTCTTTATTCTTAGGCTATTGAACATGATTTTAAAGTCCTCGTGGTGTTTTGAAGTTCATCCCAATGGATGGCTGAGTGACTTGAAGGTTGGAAAGGCCACCGAAGTCCTGCAAGAGAGAGAACAAGTTTTAATGATTTAAATTAATTATTTCTCTTCTGAAACGCTGCGTGTTCAGTAACAGTTCAGTTCAGTCTGCACTGTAAAAAATAAAACATGTCACCTGCACAGTTTCTGAGATACTGAAAGAAAAATGACAGAAAAACGATCCCTACGTGTCTCACTGCCTCTCAGAAGGCAGCACAATACGGGAACATTTCTCATTTTTACTCAGATTAAAGGTGGACGCAGCTGCTGTGATGAGCTGAGCCAGGACGCTGCACCCTCATTGGCTGATGACTTGATAATCACAAATCATTAGCCAGTGCACAAATCTTTTATGACTCTTGGAATGACCAAAATTTAACAAGCCCATAAACTCATCAGGAAATGTTTACAGAAGTCACAGAGAAAAAGGAAGATGTGTCAGTCTTTTCTGTTTGGATATATAAATTTTCTATGCCTAAGATATATTAATGTTGATCACCCTGGTTTGACAACACCCTGCACCACAGAGCTCGTCAGCGTCTATCGGGACATGGAATGTCACCTCTCTGGTGGGGAAGGAGCTTGAGCTAGTGCGTGAGGTTGAGAGATACCAGCTAGACTGGAACCAGTCTCTGACAGTGATACCCTGGAGGGGCGTGACTGGGAGGACTGGCCTGCCCGATCTGAACCCGAATGGTGTTTTGCAGGGTTATTATAGTTAACAAAAACGAACAAAATAACGAAAACTGAAACTGAAAAAAACATTGTCGTTAACTGAAATGGGAAAAAACGATAACTAAAACTGAATTGTGAGTTTACAAAACTAACTAAAACTAACTGAAATTATGGATATTGTCATTTTTTAAAGTCTTGTGGATTAATATGAAATCATTTTTCCGCTCTCCGAGTTTAAGCTCGGAGCGCCAATCGGGCAACTGTGTGTGTGTGAGCACACCCTGCTGCTCCTCAGAGTAATGCAGCGGTCTGTGTTGTTGTGGATGATGAAAAATGTGCGCAGCACTCCTCAGTCAGGAAAAAACACCATCAAAGTCCACCTGAGAAGCGCACACAGGGCAGCTACACAAATCGCTCTGATCCTACGAGGTAACCTGGCGCACCTCGGAGAAACGTGACTACTCATCAGGTCCACGCAGCCCGCAACGTTGTGATTAACCTGTTTAGTCCTTGTGCGTTTCTCGCTACTTTATATCAGTCAGATAATAGCAATCAGGAATAAAAATCAAAGCATCAATATAAGGACTCACAAAATTCCTGGAGGGAGACTGCTGAAACTATCAGAATGGATGTGAGGGAATGAAGAAAGTGAAAAAAAACCAGGGACAAATATGTTTGCAGCCAAAAAACTGAGCACAAAGAGCGACCAAAAAACACCAGCACACAACCACAAGGTAATTAACACACACAATCCAGCTACACAAGCATAAATGCAGACATGAGGTTGTACACTTCCGTAGGTTGTGTACAGAGGCCGCAAAGACCCTGCAAGTCTAATTTGGAGCATCTAACCAAGCTAGCTCCAAAACAGAAGCAGCTTCAGGTGGAGAACATCAGGATGCAGCTGGATTTGACCTTTGACTCCTTCAAAGAGTTTGTTTTTGTCTAACACCACCTGTAGGTGCTGTTAATCTGCTGCACTGACGCTGAACTTTATTGGGAGTTTATTGTAGAATTTGAGTTTTGGAGTTCATATTTTTCTTTGTTTCTCCCTGTTGATGTTCATGTGTGTCCTTAATGCTACACACATTTAGCATGTAGTGCTGCTGTCTGTGAACAGCTGGTTGTTGAATATATTTCTTTAAAGGGTACCTGATTAAGTATGAAAATACTAAAACTAATACTGAAACTAACTAAAACTAAGCATAAAACCAAAAATAAAAACCAATAAAAACGAGCAAAACCACTGAAAATTAACTAAAACTAACTGAATTAGACAACAAAAGTAAAAACTAACTAAAACTAAACTGAGGACATTGAGTCCAAATGGACCATGTTCCACATGGCCGCCTCTTGAGTGAGGTGTTCCGGGCATGTCCCCACTGGGAGGAGCCCCCGTGGCAGACCCAGGACACGCTGGGGAGATTATCTCTCTCAGCTGGCCTGGGAACGCCTTGGGGCCCCTCCGGATGAGCTGGTGGAGGTGGCTGGGAGGGAAGCCTGGGCTTCTCTGCTTGGGCTCCTGCCCCGCGACCCGGCCCCGGATAAGCGGAAGAGGATGGATGGATAATATTAAGTGTTTTTTAAAAAGATTCCTAAGCCAGGGTTCCGCCACGAATTCTGTAGGAATTTTAATTATTTGGCAATAATCACAGTGCCACTTTTTAGGTTATTTACAGACCCCAAGTAAAGCAGCAGAGACAATCTGACACTCACCAGCATCTTGAGCATTTCCTTGGTGTCTGGGTCCACCTCAATGATCTCCTGGTCCAGAGCAGAAATCTAGAGGATGAGAGACACAAATGAGCCATCTGAACCATCCCCCCCCCACCATGTTCATCCAAGCAACAGCTGGAGAGAAATATTCAGTGGCACCAAAGATGCTTTATGAAACCCAGGGACAGATGCTGAAAGTACCCTGTGATAAAGTGTCCAACCAAAACACAGGTAACGGCTGCAGTTTGCTGTCACAGGTAGGACAGACAAGAGAGTGAACTGACCTCTGGGACGTAGTTATCCCTCCTCTCTCTCTCCTCTTCCTGCAGCTTGATAGAGATTCCTCTGACTGGGCCGCGCTGGATACGCTTCATCAGGTGTGTTACATACCTGACACACGTGAGCAGGAACACACGATTAGAAAGCCATAACAAAAGACGCAGCGAGTACGCAGAAATATGAACTGGTTACATGTTAGCAACAGCAAAAATTATTTCAGCTGCAACAATCACTTGATGAATTCTCCTCAAAGCTCTTCAATTCATTTCATCTGCAGAAACTTGATGTGAAACTAGTGCCAGGAGCTTCTTCACACCAGAGTCACATTTAAACCTCATTTCCACTCTGATTATTCACTGTGGTCATTCAAGAGATCACAAAACAACCATGTGACCCTTGCCTTTTTCTCACAAAGAAAACTGATGAGAAAAATCAAGCAACTGATCTGTGACATAAAATGTTAAATATCAATCCTGCCTTCCAGTTCTTAAAAAAACCAAAAAACAACAAAAAAGCATCTGCACTAAAGTGTGAGAGTTATACACACAAGTGCAGCCCACTAAATGTGAAGCAAGAGGCCAACATGTTGGTTTCTCCAGCAGAAATTAGTAAGCCTCAATCCAAGAATAAGAATAAAACAGTGTTCACATTTCATTGAGATGAAGAGCTGCAGGAAGGCACGGCAGGCAGGTCTCTGAGGAAAGCTGCTGACTCACTGTGCTCCATCTCTGCACTCCAGACATTTAAATAGCTGATTGGAAAACTTAATTTTTACCTCAGCTCTGAGGCTCAAAGCTGCACCAACGAGGCGGTTTTGAAAGCTAATGCAAAGCCAGATGTCTGGATCGTGTCTTTGAAACATGGCAATAATCTTAATGTGAAAATGCATGTGAGCACTGAGCATCTTCGGGTGTTTTCAAACCCATAGTTCATTTACTCTGGTCCAAATCAGTTGATGAGTTTCTGCTGAGTCTGCACAAACTCCAGTCCGCTTATTGGCCAGATGTGTCTGCAGCAGGAGCAACAAAGGTTCTGTGTTCTGAGCTAGTGGATAACATGGAGTTTCTCCTCCTAACATTTGTATTTATCTGGCCAATATTTCAGGCAAATCTGTACTCTGCACATCTATTATACTCCGCCCACAGTGTAAAACTGGGTCAGATGGAGGTCAGTTCACATTCTCACCCTAAACAAACTGCTCTGGAGTTGTTTTAGAACTGGACCATGCAGTTGCTTTTGAGCCGCACTCTTGGTGTGATTACCGTGTTCACATCTGCACAAAACAGGCACACCAAGGGGGGAAAAGAAATTTAAAACAACTAAACAGCACAGTTGTTAAAACACCTTTCAACTTCACCTATATTCTTACTCAGCAGCGTTAATATCAAAACCACATTAATTCATTTGCCGAGGGCAACACAGTGGTTAGCACCATCACCCCACAGCAAAGAGGGCATGGGATCAAATCCACCAGCCGGTTCTCTCCCACAGTCCAAACACATGTATGGATTAGGTTACCTGGCAAGGGTTAGCACAGTGATTCTCAAATCCAGGCCTCGTGGCTCAGTGTCCTGCAAGTTTTAGATGTTTCCCTGCTTCAACACAATTGAGTCAAATATAGAAGTCATTAGCAGGACTCTGGAGAACTTGACTGCATACTGAGGAGGTAATTCAGCCATTTGATCCAGGTGTGTTGGATCAGGGACACATCTAAAACTTGCAGGACACTGGGCCACGAGGCCTGGATTTGAGAACCACTGGGTTAGCAGAATGTCTGTGGTGACATCTGCAGAAAAAAGTACGACTTAAATACAACAGCTTCACATCAAAAGGCAAACAGAGTAAGAGTAGTTGTCACAGAGAAAGCAACGTGTTTACACGTCAGCAGCTGTTAGTGCCATCAAAAATGCTTCTGCAAGACAACACAACATTTTCTGCAGTTCCCTACAGAGGACCGCACCGATGTATCACAGGGTGCAACACAACGACGAGGAGCAGTCAGCGTTAGCTGCACTTGAAAAATTATTACCTGCTACATCAACACTTGAACTGCAGTACTATCAGACACCAGGTACACCTGCATGTGTGTGAGGACCAGGCCAACCAGAACCAGCGGACGCTTTCAGGGTTTCTCAGACATTTCTCTGTGTGGTGCGCTCCGACAGGGACAGAAGTCCATAAATAATGTTTGATCTCTGAAGATAATGAAGCTGTGATGAAGAAATAACTGCAGAAGCCACCGCTCTTAAACACTGACACACAAACCCGCCAATGTGACTAGTTTCTACACCTCCAAAGACAGCTCAAACATTTGACTCCTTTTCCTTAAAAGAAAAGCAAGTTACCCATCATGTGGCATATTCAATCATGACCCTGAGCAACCTGTCTCATGCCACAGCAGAAATCCTCTGTCATAAATCCGAGGTGAGCACAGAAGACACAAGCAAGTGTTCTGCACTGAACAAATCAGGACCAGAGGTCTGAACAGGCTCAGCCAGCAGCTGGAGCCCCACTCACCCTGCAATCTTGTTGCGCAGAGGCTTGCTGGGGATGATGGCGATCTCCTCGCACACCCTCTTGTTGGTGTGGAAGTCATTACCCAGTCGTGTGTAGTACTTCTCGATGATGACCCTGGCGGCCTTCTTGACCGTCTTGGTCCTGACTCGACCCTGAGGGAAAAGCGCGTGTGCACATGCACATGCGCACACACACACACACTCCTTAGCTTTTCATGTGCAGGCATATATGCGTTTATCTACATCCACATATATGAACTACAAGCACTCTAAGAGAGAAAAGTATGAGAGCTTTTAATGGGAAGATGTGTCACTCTTAGCTGCATGTTGAAATCATTTTGTAGAACACGGTACATATAATCAACCGTGAGGTTTTTATTTTTCAAACTTCTATAAATTACATTTAAAGGATATAATTGAAGACCAATAAATATAAAATACATTCCAAGTACACTTAAAGCAAGATCACTATCACTATGACTGATCAGCGACACGCGAGCCCGGTAAAGACGGCTAAACGAAAACATTAGACTCGTTATAAACAATCTGCCCGCCTCCACAACCAACGGGACACAAACTCAGCCCGAGGAGCAGGCGGAACCGGCGCCGACTCCCCGCAGATTAGGTGCACCGCAAAACTGCGTCTCAGCGCCCGATTAGCCTGGGAGCCGACAGCCTGTTTACACGTTTAACTCCACGAAAGTGCATCGAAAACCCGCGTTTCCGAATCTTTACGTCGTCTGTGTGCGGACGGACGCTCGAAACCGCTCAGTGAGAGGACAGTCAGCGAGGATTGAGGAGGATTGTGAAGGATAGCTGAGTGAACTGTTCTCTGAATGCTCACCATGTTGATCCGGACCGGTGGAAAAGAGGCCGCGACAGGCTACACCGGAAGTTTATAGTTTAGCGGCTGTGTTGCTACAACCTAGCAATCAGGGGCCGCCACCTAGCGGTGGGAGGAGAGAATTGCACATTATAGTGAGAGGTTTCATGTTTTGTAAATGTTACAGCAGTTTATTCATAAAAAAACTTCACTTCCACATGGAACCGCCACTTTTTGTTTTTAATTTTTTATTTATTTATTTATTTTTACCGTCAAAGTCAAAATTTGGGTTCTTATCTTAAAATCTAGGATTAGGGACAAGGTCATGGTTAGTGTTGTCTGAGACTGATAAAGTCAAAACTGACAATAAAAAAAACCTTACATTTTGCATGTAGTTAAGATTTTGAGATAATCAGAAATTTTGATTTACACATGGCAAGAAACTTTTATTTTTTCAGTGGCGGAAACAAACTTCCATACCTATATGGACCGCTGCAGTGATACAAGAATAGAGAAGTAACGGTTTGTTTTTGTTTCGTTACAGTCATCATTTATGCTTACCTGCTTTTTTTAAATACTGGATATAAAGTTAATTTTTACATTTCTCACTTGTATGTGAATAATGGGGCCTTTGTCATTGTGCTATACCCATGTTTAAATATGGATGATTGATTATACAAACATTTATCTTTCAGCTTGTCTTCATTTCTCTGAAAACTGTTCTCATGTGTGTAAGTACACAAAGCATTTTGCTTCTGATGTTTGCATTTTAGTGTAACAGTAAATAAGCCACAGCAAAATACATAATTCAAATGTTATGTTATTTTAAAAAAATTACACCACCAATAAACATTAAATATAGTATAGGTACATTTAAGCAAGATTTTTGTCAGTGACATACTGAGGACATATTGGCAAATATGTTTTACCTAATTCAAATTGGTAAATATATGATAAATGCTTTAAAATCAACTCCTGGTACCTTAAGATTTGAATAAATGTTGGAACTTGTAATTAAATAAAACATTTTCCAGTGTGCCATATTTGGAAAAGCCAGTGACTGTAAACCTGGGAAACACTGTGTAAAGGTCTCAATATTTTTTATTTATTGCTCCAAATTAAAATGATCTACTTTCATTCATTTTCTGAAAAGCAGCCACAAGGCGGCAAAGATCATAACAGCCCAAGATGCATTTTGGGAAATGTGATTTTAGACTGTAAAACATATTTTAACTTGCCAGGTTATCCCAAGACTTGTACTTGCTGTGAAAAGATTATGTTCAACCCCTCTCTAATAAATAAAATTGACAACATGATGCTGTAACAGGGATGGCATTACTTTTTTTAGTCATGCTGCTCCATCTGTAGGATCATTATGAACAGATTTCAATGAAAACCAATGGAGTTCTTGGGGGTGGTACAAAAAAACTATTGATTGCATTTTGGTAGTGCTCCAGATCCAGGAATTTTTAAAAGAGATAGGGACGATATTCACATATTTGCATGCAACCTTATGAGGATAAGGAAGTCAGAATCCTCTAAAAAGAACTGGGACTGTAGGTTCTGTCATACAGCAAAGATTGTTCATGATCAAAGGACGACTCTGGATTGATTTTTTCTTAAACCTTTATTTTACCAGGTAAAATGTTTGAGAACCAGTTCTCATTTACAAACTGAATGATCCAGAATGCTGTTGTTGTTGTTATGATGGCCTACACCAACAACACTGGGTGGTATATTTTGCAGTGTAGTATCAGCGCATGGAAAATTTGGGGTGCCCTTCTAGTTCTATTATACTAAAGTTGCAATTTATTGGCAGGCAGATATTAGCCATTTGTTGATCTACTGGTATCAGTATTTATGCTGACCAGTAAATTAAAACTTAACAACCATATTCAGAGTTCCAGTTTGTCAACCAGAGGGTATTCTAAAACTTTACTGTTGTAAAAAATATTGGCTGATATATTGGATTTTAAATTTTTTCCAGATATCGGTATTGTCTCCTACAGGTGCTGGTCATAAAATTAGAATATCATGAAAAAGTTGATTTATTTCAGTAATTCCATTCAAAAAGTGAAACTTGTATATTATATTCATTCACTACATAGAGACTGATTCACAATCCTCTCCAGGGTGCTGTTATCCCTATTGCTTGTGCACTTTATTCTACCACATCTTTTCCTTCCCTTCGCCTCTCTATTAATGTGCTTGGACACAGAGCTCTGTGAACAGCCAGCCTCTTTAGCAATGACCTTTAGTGTCTTGCCCTCCTTGTGCAAGGTGTCAAAGGTCGTTGTTTGGACAACTGTCAAGTCAGCAGTCTTCGCCATGATTGTGTAGCCTACAGAACTAGACTGAGAGATCATTTAAAGGTCTTTGCAGGTGTTTGGAGTTAATTAGCTGATTAGAGTGTGGCACCAGGTGTCTTCAATATTGAACCTTTTCACAATATTCTAATTTTCTGAGATACTGAATTTGGGGTTTTCATTAGTTGTCAGTTATAATCAGGGGTGAAAGTAGTTTTAAATTCTTGCTGGCACTATGACAAAAACCACATACACACACACACACACACATATATATATATATATATATACACACACATACTATTGCCTGCCTGGATAAAGCAGAAATTAGAATCACTTGACAATGTGGAATATATTTTTGTTATTAAGGAACTGAGATGTTTGATGTTTGCACACACTGTACACTAACACAACTGATGTCCATGATGTTTTGAACTGTGCTGTGTTGTTGAAATTGAGCAGAATAACATGAAACACAATTGGTGAATCTCTCTTTGCTTTTAATTGGGATATTTTGTAACAAGCAGACCGACATTAACGTAGCAGCGAACGTTTTAACCTGTTAATTAGCCGAACCAAAAATCACCTGGAAAAACTACGCCCTCTGGTTATTATTGGCTCCGGTAAAACCCGTTTCATTGCCTGTTAAGTGGCCATGTCCTGTCCCGTATGTAGTGCACTTTATATGGAAGGCTAGACCCTCCCATTTTGATTGACACCTCCTTCGGCCAATCATATTAAGAGATGGGTTTTCCAGAGCCAATAATAATCAGGGGGCGTTCACGCAGCTTTTCGGTTAATTTTGGTGCAGCCAGTTACATGATTGGCCGAATGAGATGTCAATCAAAATAGGAGGGTCTAGCCCAATGCACTACACCCGTCCCGCTTACGGGACGTGGCTGTCGCTGCGTTGATGAAAGTTTCGATCTCTGAGGGGAGAGAAGCTAGAGAATTGAGGCTCCAGCATAGCACGAACAGTTCAGAAACAGTTTGAAATGAGACAAAAAAAAGCTATTTACTGATTAAGTCGTGTTTTAGACTGCTTATTGCTAGCAGATCTATTCTGACCCAAAGTACAGCCGTGACCGGTTCTGAATGAAGGCTTTACAGCAGACAGCAGCACCAGCTCTTGCCGGTACTGCGTACCGGCGCAGAATCTTTTAATGGTACACAGTACCAGACCGTACCGGCTTACTTTCACCCCTAGTTATAATCATCAAAATTAAAAGAAACAAACATTTGAAATATATCAGTCTGTGTGTAATGAATGAATATAATATCCAAGTTTCACTTTTTGAATGGAATTACTGAAATTAAATCATGATATTCTAATTTTACGACCAGCACCTGTATGTCGGTCAGGCACCAAAACGCATTATTGTTTCTTCAAACGGACCCGCAGAGCTGAGCTGGTAGAAGTTTGTGTCTGAAATCCTCAGCAGATACTGAGCTGAAGGCAGCATTTGTTTTTTTTATAATCCGGGAGGCCCAAATCTACTGTGTTCATAATTTATACACATTAAATACTTGAACAAAATCAAAATATCTGAAACAGTTAGTGCAAAAGTCATCTTACAAAAGACATTCCCACAAGGTGGAGAGATCTTTTATTTTACATAAAAAAGGGTGCAAATTGGAGTTTCCCTTTAGGTGTGGAGGGAATAAAAAGTGATTTTTATAAGGTTCATGTGTGACACATTGTATTATACGAATCCAAAGAGCAAAAAAATCCCCAAAAATTAAAAAACAAACAAAACAGGTATCTCAGAGAAAAAGGACCTTTTACCTTTCTGCAAATCAAACATATGAAACCATAAAAAGAAGAAATGTGGGTCCTTCATTATTGAAGCCCTTGACTAACTCATTCAAATACATATTTGAAGTGACATTCATATTTCAGCACAATAATATCTATTTACAGATTTAAGATTCCTCTTAATCATAGGCTGTTTAAAAAAACAAACAAAAAAAAAACAATAGAGAGGGAGCAGGATAAATTCTTGGAGCTGTACAATTTGATTTTCCACAGTCTGAGAAACAAACAAACCAAAAAAATGATCAGAATACAATTTTATATGGATTCCCAACAGAAAACAGACAACTGTGAACTCTGTACAATTTACAGTTCAAATAATTATCACAATATTGTAGCAAATGTCAACCTAAGCCTCTCCCTCAAAGAAAAACATACAGTAAATCCAACACAAGTCTACAGTACAGCAACAAGGAAAAAGTGCCAGAGAACCCAAAGAGGCCGAAGCCGTTCATTCACACTTTAACCGTCCTTTGCTTTGACTAAGTTACACACATCCAAAATCTGACTGAAGTGAGCGGTGTAAGAAATAACGGCCATCGAAACGGAATGAAGACACGAAAAATGTTTGATGTATTTTACATGAGGCCTGAAAGCCAAACCTGACTCACCGACCCAAC
>JAMQGT020009059.1:0-17190 GCA_024447675.2 Pterophyllum scalare | reverse complement strand
ACGTATTGCTAGACATGGGAAGAAAAGTGATTTTAGTGATTTTTGACCACAGCATGGTTCTGGTTGCAAAACGGACTTATCTGAGTATTTCAGAAACAGAAACTGGGTCCAGCAGATTCCAGGTACAACATCAGAGGTCTCTGTCCAGACATGTAGTCCTAGGAACAGATAAAATAATGTGCAGAACCCTCAAACTCCAAGGCCTATGGTAGAGGACCCAAGCTTGAGGAACACACATATCATCCCCTAGAAAGTTGAGGGATCTCTCTCTCTCTCTCGGAGTGTGTCCTAAATTTCTGACTGGTTGTGGAGATATGTATAAAATGTCGTCTGTGTGTGTTTGTGCAGGTGCTCGGTGACCGCTGGGCAGCCATTTGTAGATGGACAGAGAAAGACCGCTGGGTTCTACTTCAGGAGATTCTACTGAAGTGGCAGCACTTTGCCAAAATGAACAGGTATGACTGTCTGAGACAGGATCACTACAGTGATTAATACAACTAATATATTAAAAAAACTTCAGAGTGTGTGTGTGTGTGTGTGTGTGTGTGTGTGTGTGTGTGTGTGTGTGTGTGTGTGTGTGTGTGTCTGTGTATGTTCTTCATCTAAATAGACACAGGTTTGATGAATGCTTCTCTTATACACTCACTGGCCACTTTGTTAGGTACGCCTGTTAAACTTCTAAGTCTAGAATAGAGGAGAACCTCAAACTTCAGCTTAATGAAGCTTGTATTGAAGAGAGCAGTACTGCTCACACAGTAAATGCTGCAGACAGGCCAAACTGGAGAAGATCATATTAAGACACTGCAGGCACAAAACAGCTACTCTGCTGCAGAGATGTGTGTGGAGTCTTCAGTCCAAACCACTGAGGCTTCACACACAGACTGCAGAAATTAGGAGATCTGGTTTAGGTGCAGAGAAGATTGATGATCTCCAGGAGCAGCTACTAAACATTACAATAATCACAGAGCAAATATTTCTTTTTTTACTACATACATGCACGCAGACACACACACAGAACTACTTACACTACCTCCAAAAGTATTGGAACAGTGAGGCCAGTCCCTTTATTTTTGCTGTAGACTGAAAACATTTGGGTTTGACATTTAAAAACTAATATGTGACAAAAGATCAACATCTTAGCTTTTATTTCCAGGTGTTTACATCTGGATCTGATACACAGTTCAGAAGATAGCGCTTTTGTCTGAATACCCACACACACATTTTTTTTTGTGGGCCAAAAACGTACTGGACTGACACAGGTGTGTTTTCTTGCCCAGGTGTGTCCTGTTACATTGATTATTCAAACAATAAATAGTGCTGAATGTCTATGCTCAGTCTTCAGCTTTGGGTTTTGCCTGTGTAGACTGTGCATTTAGAGGAGTCACCAACATGAAACCCAGAGAGCTGTCTATGGGTGGAAAACAAGCAATTGTGAAGCTGAGAGAAGATGGAAAATCAGTCAGTCATTGCACAAAACTGGCTATAGCCAGTGCAACTTGCAGTTTCTCACTGGTGTACTAAGTAACAGATGTTCAAGCAGATAGACCAAGGAAACAGCAGCAGTTGATGACAGAAACATTGTAACTGCTATTAGGAAAGACTCTTTAAACAACTGTTAGTGACATCACCAACAACTTCCAGAGGGCAGGAGTGAAGGTATCACAATCTATTATCCACAGATGACTTCATAAAGAAAAGTACACCAGAAGATGTAAACAACTAATTAGCAAGAAGAATTGGAAGACCGGGCTGGAATTTACAGAGACAAGCCTCAGGAATTCTGGGACAAAGTTTGATCAACTGATGATATCTATCTATCTATCTATCTATCTATCTATCTATCTATCTATCTATCTATCTATCTATCTATCTATCTATCTATCTATCTATCTATCTATCTATCACGGGTGTGCAGCTGACAAATCTGCAGCAACTTTGTGAGGCCCACCGTGTCACTATGATCTGCTAGCAGGGCAGAGAACTTAGCTTCATGAGAAATACTGCACATTGTTTGACCATGCCACTCCCTTATTCTTAGGCTGACTCATTTGAAACTCGGATTATCAGTGCTCTGTGTGCAGAGCCTCCCTACAAAAAGCTTCTATTTTTTTATTTTCAAATTTTTTAAAACTTTTTTTTTTTTAATTTTGAAGATAAACAGTACATTCATGTCTGATTACTTCACCCTTATTTATTGGTTGAATGTTTTGAAACTTGCTGCAAGTATGCATTGGGCAAATCTATACAAAATGCTGCAGATGAATTTCAGATTTTTGCCTTTTATTTAAATTTTGTACAACTTTTCAAAAAATTAAAGAAATACTATAGACTGATGTTTAACTTCAACTGCTACTCTTCCCTTATTTTGTTGGTCAGTTCTTCTGAAATTTGGTATGAGTATTTATTAGGCAAAGGTCTGCAGAATGTTGCAGATGGCCTGCCTGAATATTTGGTGCATTGTGGTGCGGTTGGTTGCCAGTCTGATCCACACAGTCGCACAACACTGAAAGACACTCAGAGATTCCTGTTCATCATCACAGGATGAAATGTCCATCACTCAGACCTCTGAAGCTTTGCATCATCCTAAATGCAGAAATAATACCTGTGTTGTCATGACTTCCACAAGGAGTCATTTAATTCAGTTAGGAACCAAAACAAAGTCTTTGACCACAACCTTGTTTTTCTCACTTTGTATCCACTTTTCGAAGCTTCCCACTCTACTGCTTTCTTTCTTCGACTTTCTCTCCTCATCTTATCTTTAATCATTTTGTTTGTTATTTAACTTTCCTTCCTCTCTACTCCTCCCTTTCTACCTCCTTTCCTTTTCTCTTCTTTCCTTTTTTCACCCTTTCATCCTGCTGTCTGCCCATACCAATATTCTCTTCTTTTCTCTTTTTCTACCTTCTTCTACCTACGTAATCCTATTTTGGCACCTGAAGGTCCCTTGTTCTTTTCCCCACCCATTTCCTTATTCAAACTCCCCCATCTTTTTCCATTTTCTTTTTCAGGTTCCCCTAATCTCATTTTCTTTCCCCTCCACTGTGCTTCTTTATCCCTCCTATTTTTTCTCTCTCCTTCCTTTTCACTGTTTTCCTCTTCTGTCTTCCTTCATTTAATATTTTCCTCAGCTATTGCACCCATTGTGTCTACTCCTTTCTTCTCAGACTCTTTGTTTTCCGTCCTCTTCTCCTCTCACAGTGTTTATTTGACTCCTGGCTAACTCAGAAGGAGGAAGTGGCTTGCTCCATTCAGACAGCCAACCTGAAGGACCAGACAGAGATGGTGGCCTGTTTGCGCCATCTTGCTGTGAGTGTGCCTATACCAGAGTTGTTATAGCTTTTTGTAAGGAACAGAAGAAGTTCCTACTTAAAAAAAACACACTGTTGCACATTTGAATAAATTCAGCACCATTTGGATAAGAGATGTGCCAGGTAGGCTTAGATCTCTGCTTTTGTTTTGTGTGTCTGTTCCATAAGACGCTGAAGGCAGACCTTGAGGTGAAGCGTCCCGCCATGGATAAGTTGTGCTCAATGAGCCAGGACTTGCTGTCCAGCGTCAAGAACAAAGAGATGGCCAGCAAAGTAGAGGCCAGACTGGATAGCTTTGCCCAGCGCTGGGACCGACTAGTCCAGAGCCTGGAGATGAGTAGCTCCCAGGTACATTGTGTAATGAGTTGTCGCTGATTTTTTATACGTCAAAACGAATGCGCACCCTGTTTCACTTTGAAGGTTTTCTGCTAATCAAATGCATTTCATTAACTGAACATTACTAAGTGTGACCAGCTATATAAAAGTAGAGGTTTTGACAGTTTGTCAAAATGCCACAATGCCATAAAGGAAAGACATCAGACGTCACCCAAGGTCAGAGAAACTGCAAAAAACTCAAAGCTACATCTCAGAGTCCACAGGCCTCGGTTAGCAAGTTAAATGTTAAAGTTCATGACAGCAAAATTTAAAAAAGGACTGAACAAGACTGACATGTTTAATTGTTGCCAGGAGAAATCGTCTTCTGTTTAAAAAGAACATCATAGCACGACTTAGGTTTGCACAGCTACACCTGAATAAGACTCCTGGAACAATGTCCTTTGGACAGATGAGACCAAAGTGGAGATGTCTGGCCATAATGCATAGCAGCACTCATACCAACTGTCAATGACAGTGGTGGAGGGGTCATAATCTATGCTTGTTTCACAGCCGCATGATCTGGACACCTTGCTGTCATTGAGTCAGCTCTGGAGAACTCCTCTGTATGCCAAATGGCTGAAATAGAAAAGAATCAAGGTGTTGCAGTGGCCCAGATAAAGTCTGGACTTCAACCTGACAGAAATATTGTGGCTGCATCTTAAGAGAGGTGTGCATAAATGAATGTCTGCAAAACTCAATGAGCTGAAGAAAGAAGAAAGAGTGGACTAATTTTTTTTCTACAATGATGTGAGAAACTGGTAAAGTCATACTGAAAATGATTACTTCAATTTACTGCTGCTAAAGGTGGTTCTACAAGCTATTGAATCATGGGTTGTAATTAGTTTTTCACATACAGCTTCTGTATTTTGGCTGAGTTTTTGTTAAATAAATAATGATACAGTGTAATATATCATATGTTGTTGTTCACCTCAGGTTGGATTTAAATATTTTTAGGACCTCTTAAGGACTAGATGATTTTTATTCATTATGTTCCGATATGTAAAACCTTCAAATTGAAAGAGTGTACTTTATTGACAACTCCTGAAAAACAACACCACACCAAAATCTCCACTCCATCAAGCTTTACACTTGGCACAGTGCAGTCAGACCGTTCTCCTGGCAACTGCCAAACCCACACTCATCCATCGGTTTGCCAGATGGAGAAGAGTGGTTCGTCATTCAAATCAGATTGACGAATCATGGAGAAGCATGATTTGAACACGTCTCCACTTCTCTACAGTCCAGTGGTGGCGTACTTTACACCACTGCATCCGATGCTTTTTATTGCACTTGCTGATGTAAGGCTTCAGTGCAGCTGCACGCCCATGGAAACCCATTCCGTGAAGCTCTCTACACACTGTTCTTGAGCTAATCTGAAGGTCTGTAGCAAGTGACTGCAGAAACATGGCTACCTTTGCACATAATGCGCATCACCATCTATTCTGTTACTTTGCATGGCCTGCCACTTTGTGGCTGAGTTGCTGTTGTTCCCAATCACTTCCACTTTGTTATAATACCACTAATAGTTGACTTTAGAATATAGAAGCAAGAAAATTACACAATTTTACTGCACCACACTGGAACTCACTTAGCTCCTGAGAGCGACCCATTCATTCATAAATGTTTTTGTAGAAGCAGTCTGCATGCCTAGGTTCTTTGATTTATACACCTGCGGCCATGGAAGTGATTAGAACATCTGAATTCAATGATTTGGATGGGTGAGTGAATACCTTTGGGTATATAGTATGTTTGTGAAATGAAAAACAAAACACAACAAAGCACTGCTTGTGCTGTTTCAAGTTTAATTGTTGGTAACTGTCTATCATGACTCTGATAATATGATAGGATTACAATGCTAAATATGTGGAGTGTGCTTTTGAAAAGGAGTCTGACATTTTGGATGAGAGGTGCTTATAGACTGACTGTATAAGAAGATAAATCGACTGGCTGGTTGCGATGCCTCAAGTCTTGATGTAACTACACTTCAGCACTTGCTGATTATTTTTTTGCATCTTTGTTTATCAGCACATGCAATTTTTTTTTTAAATTAAGAAAATGATAGATATACAAAAACAACTTCATTCTATAAGCAATGTCTTTTTGAGCCCTGCTGCCAGTATGTACACATACACACTTTAATGGACACATACACACACTAATTCTGCAATACTGGTCACGCTGGTTGCACATATCAACATTTCTCCCCACTCCCTCTCTCTTCTTTCATTTACCTTTCCATTGTAATCAGTCAGATAACTAGAAGATTGACCTCTGCAGGTACACACACACACACACACGCACACACACACACACACACACACACACACATTCACACACAGACACACACACACACACACACACACACACACACACACTTCCATACCAACACAGATATGCCAATAGTTGTACTCCTGGTGACTGACCTGTCATTAGGCTCTCCCTGCTGAAACAAACTTGCACATACACATACACTCTCTCTCATTACAATCTGTCAATCATATGAATTATACATTGCTGCTTAACTGTCTCCCAGCTGTCTGAGTATGCACTCACCTACACAGACACATTCAGTCTGTAGCCGTTGTTAGAATACACTTATACTGCCAAACACTGTACTCATGACCTTGTATGAGAGATGAAATCCAACCATCGCTTATCACCTCTCAAGGACACTGTTGCACTTGTGTGTATGTGTGTGTGTGTGTGTAGGTGACAGTCTGTTAAGTGGTGATTTGGCATGTGTATAATTCAGCTCCGGCTGTTTAAACACAGTTTGTCTAAATGCATTATTTTTACATTCAGCTGTCCGCAGCTGTCAGTGCAGCCCAGCATTCCGAGCTGACCCACTCTGTAACTGCAACTGTTACCAAAGTGACGACAAGAGAAAAGATGTCAACTGTGCGCCAGACCCGAGAGTCACCACCACCACAGAAGAAGAGACAAGTAGTTGTGGATTCTGAGCTCAGGAAAAGGTGTGTTTATGATCCTACACAAAGCCTGCCAGTATCTCAGTGGTTTGGTCCGCCAGTTATATCTCTGACTTACTCACTGTTTACAACCCAGTCAGACCTCTCAGGTCATCAGGTGCAGATCTTTTAACTGTTCCCAGAATTAGATCGAAGTGTGCTGAAGGTGCTTTCAGTTACTATGGTCCTGTTCTTTGGAAAAAGCTGCCTGCTGACTTGAGATCAATTACAACTGTGCATACATTCAGAAACTGAATCATAATCTTTTTATTTACAAAGGCCTACACAAAATAGTTTTTTTGTTTGTACACACATTTTTATGTTTTTAGTTTGCATGTTGAGCACATTAAGTTTGCATGTAATTAAATCTGCTATATAAATAAAATTGCCATTACCATTACCATAAGATGTCTTCTAACTTTTATGAAATGTTCAGATACATGCACCCCTTTCTGCTTTCTTATCTCAACAGGTAGGTGATGAAACACTGCAAATACTCATAGTATGTAGGTTTGGTGGTTATAATAGAGGGCAGCTTTAAACTTTTGCCAGTAGTTAAGTAGAATATTCTGAAAATACTATTGAACCTTGTAGTAAGTAGAGAGACAAACAGCTTTTGAAGTTTTGTAGTGGTAGAAACCAAGATAAGATTTCTTTATTGTCATTGCACAATACAATGAAATTTTGTTGGAGCCATCCCCCAGGTGACAAAATAATAAATAACACAAGATATAAATAAGAAATATAAATAAAATTATTAAGGATCTGGTATTTTACAATGGGCAGAGGTAGTATGATGCAATATTTACAATGAGAAAAGGCAGTATAAATGGCAATAAACGTTTTTGTTTTGTTTTTTACAACTGAATGCAGTGCGCTAAAGTGGCACAGTGGATGTACTTAACTCAAGAATCTTT
This sequence comes from Pterophyllum scalare, assembly GCA_024447675.2. Lineage (NCBI taxonomy): Eukaryota > Metazoa > Chordata > Actinopteri > Cichliformes > Cichlidae > Pterophyllum > Pterophyllum scalare. The sequence goes on along the minus strand of JAMQGT020009059.1, from coordinate 9,624 downwards.
GTTAGCAGTAGACATACTGTTTGGGACATTTTTGGGACTTATATGGTTTATATCAGTAAAATACTATAGCACTGAGTGATGCTCAAGCTACTAAGCTGAGGACACTGGAGCCTCTGGATCTTTGTTATCATCATCATAGACGCAGGTACAGTAAATGTTACTTTTGTCATAGCAGGCCTGCCATGATTAGGCATGCAGCACAATGCTGATGTGGCTTGGTGATAATACACTATTGCCAAAAGTATTCAAATCTCTGCCTTCACACACATATGAACTTGAATGACATCCAGTTCTTAATCCATAGGTTGTAATATGATGCCAGCCCATCCTTTGCAGCTGTAACAGCTTCAACTGTTCTGGGAAGGCTTTTCACAAGGTTTAGGAGTGTGTTTATGTGTTTGGGGTGGCTATAGCTCAGGTCATTTACTAATCAGAAGGTTGGTGGTTCATTCCCTGGCTGTACTAGTCTTAATACCATAGTATCCTTGGGCAAGATACTGAACCTTGAGTTGTTTCTAATGTGTTCATCAGAGTCTGATTGTGGGTATGACTGTTAGGTAGAAAGCACCTGCATGTAGAAAGTGCTTGTGTGAATGGATGAATGAGACATGTTATACAAAACAGTTTGAGTTCTCATGTAGAGTAGAAAAGCGCTATATAAGAACCAGTCCATTTGTTTATGGGAATTTTTGACCATTCTCCCAGAAGCACATTTCTGTGGGCAGTTCACTTCTATTCAATTTTATTTTATTTGTATAGTACTAAATCACAACAAACAATCAAGGTGCTTTAAATTGTAAAGTAAAAACTATACAATAACAATTACAGAGAAAACCCAAGAGTTCAAATATCCCCCCATGAGCAAGCACATCTGCAGTCTGAATGCAGAAGTAATAAATGCATGAATGAGCTTGAAGGACATATTCTGGTCAAAAATGACTCCAAGATTTCTCACAGTGTTGCTGAAGGCCAAGGTAATGCTTTCTAGAGTAAGTATCTAGTTTGACACCATGTTTCTAAGATTTGTGGGGCCGAGTACAAGAACTTCAGTTTTATCTGAATTTAGAAGCAGGAAATTAGAGGTCATCCAGGCCTTTATGTCTTTAAGACATTCCTGCAGTTTAACTAATGTGTATCATCTGGCTTCATGGATAGATAAAGCTGAGTATCATCTGCATAACAATGAAAATTGATGCAATGCTTTCTAATAATACTGCCTAAGGGAAGCGTGTACAATGTAAATAAAATTGGACCTAGCACAGAACCCTGTGGAACTCCATAATTAACCTTAGTGTCTCCCCATTTACATGAACAAATTGAAGTCTGTTAGATAAATATGATTCAAACCACTACAGTGCAGTACCTTTAATACCTATGGCGTGCTCTAATCTCTGTAATAAAATGTTGTGGTCAGTAGTATTGAATGTTGAACTGAGGTCTAGCAGAAGGGGCACAGAGGTGAGTCCACTATCAGAAGTCAAACCCAAATGTTTTCCGTCTACAGTAAAAATAAAGGTATATTGGCCTTACTGTTCCAATAATTTTGGAGGGCCTGACTCTGTAGTAAAATACTCCTGATGCTAATTTGGCATGCCTGCAGTCCAGGGGGCTTGTTTATTTAAAAAAAGAAAAAGGGGTGGGGGGGGGGGCACAGGATCCATACTAAAAGTGTGCATGCACACAAAACACCATGAGTAAAAAGATATTCAGAAAACCTGCATATACATACCTGCAACAGATAATCCATTTATAAATCACAGAGTACTGGAAAACCTGAAAGCTACCTCTCAATCTGTTCATAGATTGTTAGATAGTAGTTATGGCTAAATAAAGTGATAAAGTGAAGTGAAATGTGTGAGTCAACATATGGTGATTCCTCATAATTCTTCTTACTTCTTCTTATTTCTTCCACATACATCATTATACATAAGGTTTTCAGACCTGGCTTGAAGAACCATTAGTCCTGGTTAAAAATGCTGTCAGAAACTTTCTTTGAGCAGCTGGAGTCCTTTATCCAGCAATTCTGGGAAACATTAACAATAAATGATACACTCCAGTGCTAAATATACCCCCTATTTCAACCTTTTGAAACATGCACCAAATTCTATATTTTTCAAAAGTCATTAAAGTTTTTCAGTTTAAAAATGTTATGTTTATTTTCATCTTTATTTTCAGTTAAAGGGTTAAATTAGTTTGCATTAACTGATGTCTGCATTTTGCACAGCGTCACACTGTGAACCTGCCTGGTTTTTGTAGTGGGACTTTTTAGTGTAGTGGTAATTTTCAATCTACTGCAGCCACAAAAGGCATCTGACATTTAATAAGCATTTAATAAAATATTTCATTCAGTAACTGAATTTAAAATATACAAAAATAGTAAACTCCCCTCATGATATTTAGTAAATCAGTATTAGGTTGTGATGCTGACCGCAGGTACTACTATTGCACTGACAATAAGGTGTTTAAAATACATGTAAATACAGTGCTGTTGTGTCATCAAGTGCTGGCACCCTGCATATTCTACAATTAGAGATCATGCAAACAATGAAGTACAAATAATTTCAATAGAAAACTTCACCACCACATTATCGTGTGAGCTCCAACACATCAGTGTGGTAACTTCTAATACAAAAAAACATGTTTGTCTGCATCTGTTGTCAGGTTTGATGTGGATTTCACAGAAGTTCACAGCTACATGACCCGCGGTGAGGCCATCCTACAGAGCCCCGAGTTCTCTGTGTCACGCAAGGACAGCAGTATTCAGGAGCTGCATGACAAAGTGCAGGTAAAAGCAGTGTGTGTGTGTGTGTGTGTGTGTGTGTGTGTGTGTGTGTGTGAGTGAGAGAGAGAGAGAGAGAGAGAGATGGCCCACAGAGCCTAATCTGCTCACACTGGTGATGCTGAAATAACAAGGTTCTATTGCACAATACCCCCCCCCCACACACACACACAAAACAAACATATGTGATTTTGGTTAGCATGCTAACCTGGTTCAAATTTCAGATTTGAAGCAGACGAAATTTCATCCACATCTACACAAAATGTCACAAAAGTATTTGTTTACCTTTTTTGCAAAAGGTTTATTAAATGTTGATATTTTGGGTCGTTAGGGCTCAGGAGAAACTGTAAACAGAGATGGGGGTGAGATTGGAGCTAGGAAGACTGGTATGTTCTGAGACCGCTGCTGCCCCTGATGGTGTCCAAGGCTGCTTAAGGACTGTACTGCCCAACTGCGTCAACCTCTCCACAGTATCTTTAGTCTGAGTCTACAGCTGGAGTGGGTATCGGCACTGTGGAAGACTTCCCGTTTTGTACCGGTACCAAAAGTGTCCAGCTGAACGACATGAATACAGACCAGTGGTCCTTGCATCGTACACCATGAAAACCTTGGAATGGCTCATTCTCAACCTGCTGACAAATACAAATTTGCTCCCCTGCAGTTTGCATACAAACAACACATTGGAGTCCTCTACATGCTTTACCAAGCCTAGCTCATCTGGAGGAATCTGGTGCTCATGTGAGAGTTACGTTCTTTGATTTTTCAAATGCTTTCTAAACCATCCAACCAAATATACTCAAAAACAAGCTCACGGAGATGGGTGTAAATTTTTCCTACTTGACAGAAAGGCCACAGTTTGCCAGGTTGGGGAACTCCGGAACATTAATGAGCAGCAAGGGTGCTTCACAGGGGACTGTCCTGGCTCCATTCCTTTTCCTTATTCTACAGCAGACTTCAAATACAATTCTGAGTCAAATCCAGAAATATTTGGATGACAGTGCCATTGTGGTGTGTTTCAGAAGTCTGAATATAGGGATAGTGTTAAAGCCTGCATTGACTGGAGTCCCAAAAAACACCTCATATTGAACACCTCTAAGACAAAGGAAATCATAATAGATTTCCAAAGATTAAGGCCCCCTCTCCAACCCATAGAGGTGGTAACAAGATATAAAAATCTATGTTGACACCTAGATAAAAAACTAGACTGGTCCCTGAATACAGACGAACTACACAAAAAGGGGCAGAGTCATCTCTTTTTGTTAAGAAAACTAAGATCTCTCAACATGATGCTCTCAGTCTCAGTGGCAGGTGTGCTGTTCTATGCTGCAGTCTGCTGTGGTGGCAGCATCAGAAACAAGGATGCAAGGAGAATGGACAAACTACTGAGGAAAGCTGGTTCTGTAATTGGAGCAAGAATGGACACACTGGGAGAGGTGGTGGGAAAATGCACACTAAAGATGTTAGAAGCCATCCTGAACACCTCTGATCATCCACGTTATAACATCTTTGTGGAACAAAAGAACATCAGTACAGGAAGACTCCTCTCTCCCATTGTAAAACAGAGAGATACAAAAAATCATTTGTACCCACAGCCATCAGGCTTTTCAATTCTCATACAAATAACAGATGAGCTGTCAGACACATGAATTTCCCTCTGGGATCAATAAAGTTATTCCTATTCTTAAAACAGCATGAGAATAAAAGCTAATTCTTAGATTTCTCACATATTTAGTAACAACAAGAATTACATTTTAAAGTGTTATAGTGACATTAGTAGACTGACTTTAAAATAATCTGGGAGTGTATTTTTAAAACATTTGTCCAACAACTGACCAGTCATGCATAGGTTGTTGTAAATGTCATAGCAGACTAAGATCAGATGCTGATGAAGCTATAGCATCTGATTTGTAATGCTTTGTTGATTAGACATTGATTTGTCAATCATCCATCCTCCCTGCTCCTCTGTCTTTTTGCCACAGGCGATAGAAAGAGAGCGGCCAGAGAAGTACCGAAAGCTTCAGGAGGCCACACGCACAGCACAAGCACTGGTCGAGCAGGGTAACTTGCACACTTACATGCTCATTCACATGCATACACACACATTCATGCTCCCCCTGTCTGTCCCCATGGCAACACTTCCACCTGTCCCACCCACTCTCCTTGTCTCCATAGAAACACTCACATGGAGAGGAAACAGACAGACTTCTCATCTGTCCTCTCCTCTGTCCTTGTGCAGTTGCTGGGGGTTTCTAAAGACACAAAAACACTCAGTTTATACTTTTCACTTGTTCTTCTTTAGCCCTAACCTTCAACCAAACAGAACATTCCACAACTTACTATGGATGTGGTTGTGAAGGAGAAAGAAAAGAGCTATGATTTGTTATGGTAATAACTCCCTTTTGTATGTGATTGTTATGACTGAAATTGAAATGTGAATTAAGGAATCCCATTGAGTACTTAGTACTTTAATTTCATTAGAACACCATTTTATCAAACAAACTTCATCAGTTGATTATATGACACAAACACTTTTCTTGCTGTTAGTTGATGAACTCGAGAAGATAAGAATTATATAACTGTCTGTTTCATTAATTACTAAATTGAATTTATTGGTCATTATCTGAGATTTTTCTTAGCCTATAGACTAAAACCATGCATACATGCTTGACCCAGTCCAGCATAAAGTATAACCCCACAGGTCAACTTTCAAATTTTTGTATGGGTTTTGCATTGACTTACAAAAAGATACACATCCACCCCTCCAGCCAAGCTAGACAGTATTTCAAACAGATCTTCTATAAACCCTCCATTAAACAAGACAATAGCCAAAACCTATAGTAACTACCATTTTATAACTAAAATATGAATGAAATCCAGATTCATGCCAAAATGGACTCAGCTTTCAGGTTAAAAAAAACCCACCCCACATGGTGGTGCACCCAAGGGGATAAAGACCACCTTGGTGCAGGGAGGGACCCAAACAGGGCCCTAGACCCCTCACCCAGACCCCTGCAGAGTGGGCAGCCCTGTCTGGTGCCCCTTTGCAAACTGATGCTTTGGGAACTAAGATCGTTTGTTACACATACACATACATTTGGAGAGCTGTGTAGTGTTTTGATCCAGTTTATGAACCAAATTAATGAAAGACTGGGCGGTAGCTGGATTGGAGTGTAGGTATTTGCATTGTTTAAGAAACAGGCTAATGTTAGAAGAGTTCATGCTTGGAACGAGTGTGTGATTGTTCTGAATCTGAGTCACCATTCTGAAAAAAGTGGGTGCTAGCTCAGACCAAAATTCTTTATAAAGCTCTGCTGGAAAACCATCTGGACCTGGAGTTTTATTGTTTGGGAGTTGCTGCAGGGCTTCATGGAATTCAGACAATGAAAGCTGTTTGTCATTTAGTTTTGGTAGATTTATATTCTTAATAAATTCTTCAATGGCAGATGGATTAATCTGTGATGACTATAAAGCTTCATAAAAGTCTTTAAAATATTTATTTATTTGTTGTGGATCATGAGTGATGCTCCCAGCCTAGTCTTCTTCTTTTTTTAAAAAATGTATTCATGGCTTATTTCCATGTTTAAAGTTTTCCAAACACAGCCTCTGTACCAGATATTGTGTCTTATCAATTATTTAATTTAATTCCAGTTTCAGTTTTCTCTGGTATGTTCTTGTAGGCAGCTTCTAAAGGTAACATTTTTTGTTCTAATTCTAACACAAGTGTTTTTTCTTTTTTTTCTTATGTGAGCAGTAAGCTATTATTATGCCCCACATTACTGCCTTTCCTGCTTCCCAAAGGTGATATGGTGGTATTCCTGGCAAGTCACTATTTTCTTAATATGCTGTTCATTCCTTTTTGAATTAAGTAATGAATTCTTGTTCTTTTATTAAATCTCTAGTTTCTAATTGATGGTGGGACTCTTTTCCGTGTCAAAGAGAGAGACACCAGTGCATGATCTCTGATAGTGATAGGATGAGTGTCTCTGATATCCATCATAATGGTGCTGCTATCTGAAGAGTAGTCTAAGTGGGAATATGAATGGTTTACTGGTGAAAAGGTGTAATCCTTGAGAGTGGGGTGGTGTGAACATCAAGCATTCCAGACCAAAATCCTTCATGTAAGAATGTCTGCAGACTGCCAGTTCTTTTTGACTCGCTGCTGTACTGAGCCTGACAATATCTGGATTAAATACAGAGTTGAAGTCTCCTCCTATTATAAGTTTCATAAAATTGGGCTTGAAAGTTTTTGCATAATTTTGTTGCCATTCAGACAGACAAGCAGCATATGGGTTACTCCATGCTAAATTATACAAATGATATAGGCGTTCAAAAAATGCACTAATAATTTTTTCAGTTTTTCATTATAGCTGGGAAGCGTTATCCCCAAATAGCAACAATTGGAAGTTAATTCAAGTGACCTCAATATATTGGGAGCTCTATAAAATGACACCTGGAGCTGCCCTTGCGGATGTAACAAAGATGTAATTTTTGGGAATCAAAAGATAAATCATCTTATAAAGTCATACATATTGTGCCCAGGACACCAAATAGCAGTATTCGCATGTGTGGACTGCCCTATTTGGTCGCTTGATGTTGTAAAATATGCTGAGAATAAGTCTGGAAATTCCCAGAGCATCATTTCTACTATTTCAGACAAACAGCTGATTGAGACACCAACATTTTTTTTTCTTGGATACTGTTTTATCCATCAGTGTGCTATAACTGCTTAATGGCATTTAGGGATATTAATGCAAGGCTAAATTGCTAAGCGATCTATGATGAGCATTTTTGAGGGAGCAGCATAAATGTAACGAAGTTGGACACCAGTGGTTTGAACACAGATGATATGAACACACTTTCTGAGTAGACTGTTGCCAAATGTCAGATTTTCCTTATTAACAATCTTTATGCCTTTCCTAATAAAATTCCAGCATTTATTTCTGGTGTTAAAGTTGTGTTAAGGGAGAGGTTGAACGAGAAGGTCCTTACCCATGTAATAAAAACTTGTCCACCAGGGACTGCAAATCTGGATGGAGACTTTTCGCTCTTAATTATGTCAGCTAGTGCAGCACTTGGCAACAGAGAGACAGAAGAACTCCCTTTTAACAGGACGAGACCTCCAGGAGAAGCCAACTCAGCGAGGGATAGCCATCTGTCTTGACTAGTTTAGAGGGTGAAGGGAGAGAGTGAAAGGAGGAGCATGAACAACAAAGATGATGAAACACAGTTTATGTGTTCAACTTTAGCCATCCCTCAGCCTCAGTGCCACATGTGATAACACTTAGTATCAAATTTACTGTAAAGTACTGTATTCAGATGCAACCAAATGCTTAACATTATCAGGTATAATGAAGACATGATTACTGGAAGAGGACTTAATCTTGAACAAGCTTGCATGTCAGATGAGTCTAAGCTAGGATGCTGACTTTTCTAGCTCCAGTTATGATCCAGCTAATAGGGTTCAGTTTACTCTTTTTGAGACATATTTATAAATCCATTGTTTTATGAATAGAGTCAGTTCATTACATTTAATTCATTCATTTATTTAATTCATTAATTTTTGTCAGGGTTTGCTGTGTGGAGAGTGGTTGTAGTTTAGTGGATCCAAATGTTGTTCACAGGAGGTCGAGGTTAGCATCTTTAAGGTAAACCAGGAATCACAAGAAATGATTAATAAAGTGGGAAACACGAAATGCATTGGTTCTTGCTTTTCTACTCGTGCACACAAAGTGCTTTATACGACATGCCTCGTTCACGCAGGCACTCTTTTCTATGCCTAATTGCTTTCCATCTAATATTCACACACATTCATTCTCAGATGAATGCATCGGAGAGCAACTTGAGATTCAGTATCTTGATCAAGGATACTTTGGCATACAGACTGGAGTCGAAGATTGACCCAACAACATTCCAATTAGTACATAACCTGCTCTACCTCCTGAGCTACAGCCACCGCCACTAGGAAACCCTCATAATAATATGCAACAACTCAACAAGTGACAAGGAAATAACTAAACAGATAACAGACTTACACATACAATTCAACATAGCAGGGCATGCATGGGAAGACTAAGAACACCACAATAAACTATACAAAATAACCCAAAGGCAGAGTACACATAGAAATAACCAGAATCTGAAACAAAGAATTGATACTCAAGATGCTTAACACAGTGACAAAAAAGAATAAACAAAACCAATTAAACTGAGCCAACAGAACAGAAGAAATAAAAGACAAGAACTCAAAGTCCATATCAGAAAACTCTGGGTCCAAAACTCAGGACCTTGACAATTTTTCTGTTCTGCAACTACTCTGAGGAGTTTCAGAACAATTTAAAAATAGGCATTACATTAAAAATGACAGTAGCACAGAGATATGTGTTTTTCTGTTAGCAGCACATTGTTACAGCCCAGAGGCTCACCTATCCTATGGATGACATTTACTATTCTGTGAGTGCATTTATATCTGTTCCCCAGAGAAATCAAGCATGCTTGTGTGAACTGTGATGCATGTATCACTAGTTGTGTCTGTGTATGTGACAGCCAACTCTTTCTCTGGCTGATCCTCCCATCCCATCCACCCAACCCCATCCCACACCCTTACTCCAGAGGGGAGTCGTGCTGATGACATTGCCCAGGCAGCGGAACAGCTTAACCAGCGTTGGGCAGGATTTTGCACCCTGTTGGCAGACAGGCTGGCATGGCTGTCTTATCAGACAAAGGTACACACATCTGCATACACATCCACCTGCATTCAGTGTAAAATATGAAATATTTGAAGTAAGTCATCCTGAGATATACCATTCCAAAAACAAAAGGTACCTAAACCTTCACTGAACCATTTG
>JAMQGT020009058.1:0-10481 GCA_024447675.2 Pterophyllum scalare | reverse complement strand
CTGACTCAGTCATTCCTCCGCAGTTAAGGTGGAAGACACAAAAACTCTTACCTGCTGTAATCTTCATCAGGAAATCAAAGGTGACAGTTCGCTTTAAACTGTGTTATCATCACATTTTCTGCATTCACACAAACACACAATCCCTCATTTTTTTCCACAAAAAGTACAGAATTCCAGGGAATATCTGGGCGACCACAGCACCGAACACTTTAGCCCAGAGTCCAAGGTCTGCTGGGTGGAACAGATTAATGCTGGGTTCACTCTCTCGCCGGGTTCTTCATCGTGCTGGAAAAAGTTTTAGTCCACAGGCTCAGCCCCAGTCCTTCCAGCGTGGCCTCGCCGTCAGCTCAGGTTGATCTCCACGGCCTCGTGAACCTGACTCTGGATATGCTGCTGATCTCCACTGAATACGCTCCAGCACCTGCTGCAGTCAGGTCCCTGATTTCCAACTCTTCAGTGATCGTGTTCAAGTGTGAAGGATGCCGACAATGTATTCAGGGTGACATCCAGTGTGACACCAACCTTGAAGTTCTTCTCTACAGTCTGGGCCTAAGTGAAGCTGAGGGCAGCACTGCCAGGAGACCAAAAACCAGCCGATGTCTCCATGTTCACATACGAACACAGAAGAGAGAGAAAGCTCTCCGCAGGGCTCTGAAACCTTTTTGCTCTTCTGTGCTTCCTGTGGTTTCCTTCAGTAAGAGCAGTGAACCTCATCGAGAAAGCATTTGTGAAAAGGAGGTCCGCCCTAAAAACCTTTGATTGGCCTTTTGAACCGGCGTGTTCTCATTCTGCTGCCTGCGTCTCATAATTTGATCTTTCAGTTTCAGCTCCTGCTGTGGTCAGCTGATTAAAAAATGTTTTTTTTAACTAAGCATAATTACATTCACCCCTTAAAAATGGATGACAGTACGTACGCCACCGGCCTTACAGGTGGCACGTGCAGCGTCAGCACTGTGACCTCACAGCAGCGAGTTTTGTGGTTCGCACATTCTCCCTGTGACTGTGTGGGTTTCCTCTGGGTCTGCCGGCTTTCTCACACAGTCGTGCATGTTGGGTTGGTGGCCGCTGATGTGAGCTAGACCATGTGCTCGAAGCATGTAGAACAAAGGATGATGTAAATGTGAATTGTGGTTAAAGCCCTTTGAGCAGTGTCTCAGGTGAACTCTGAACAAGCCAGTTAAAAGTAGCTCAGTTCAATCGGGACGTAACCCTCGCGTGTCTCTAACTAACAAACTAACAAACATCTGCTCGTGCAGCTGGTTTTAAAGCACGACTGCAAAACAAATGAAAATGTGTCACAGTGACTGCGCTTGTCCTGGCTTGTGTGAGCTGATTAATGCACTTCTGTGCATGTCAGTTTATAACCTGTTCAACTGTGACAGCCTGAATGGACTCGATTGTTTCATGAAAGTATTTAGTCCATTCAAAATCAACTCAGAATAAAGTTTATTAACATTATTTATTTAATGTTTTTGCATCAAACTCTCAATACAGGTAGAAAAACATTGTATATTTATGACATGATGGTTAAAGCTGTCAGAGTACACGTGTATAACAGAGATAAGGTGACCATGTGATCACCAGCCAAGCAGCTCCTGCTGTTTTAAGAGGAATCCATTAGTGGTGGGCGGACTGATCCAAATATCCATAATATCGATACCAACGTTGGTATTGATATTGATCAATACCAGTGTAATAAGATCGATACTTTAGCTTCAGGTTCTCTCCTGTATGCAGCGTGCAGTTTCATCAAAGATGCGAGCTGACTGTTTAAGTGCCGCTCCTCTCACAGCACAGAGCAGGCACACTTTGCTCCTCCCGCAAACCCCTGGCCCGTGGGCCACTTCTGGTCCCGCCCCTACTTCTTGCCCGTGATTTGATGTCAAAAATATAAGACAATTTGGCCCTTTAAGTTACTTTTTTTGACATTTTACTTTCCCCTCCAATTAAGAGGAGTTAGCAAAATGTTAAAAAAGTAACTTAAAAGGCCAAATTGTCTTATATTTTTGACATCAATTTGCGGGTCGGAAGTAGGGGGCGGGGCTGGAAGCCTAAATGTTTCATAATGTTGTGGAGTGATAATTTTGTACAGCTTGTTTATTTAAGAAAAAAATCCAGAAAATTAGTGAATGAAGGGATATTTTTTATTACATTTTTATATTATATTTTCTGAACACTCTCCCTGCCCCATTCTATTCTGGTTTTTAACTAATTAATGATCCAAAGGGGAAAAAAAATCACAAAACACTTAAACTTCATGAAAATTCTTTATAATTATTAAAAAGTATCGGTATCAGTATCAGTGATATTGGCTCTGTGTTTACTTGTATCGAATCGATACCAAATCTTGCAGTATCGCAAACCACTAGAATCCAGCAGGAAAGAGGAGAAAGGCAGATCACAGCAAGAAGAGGAAGTTTGAAGTGCGTAAAATGCAGCACAGTGCAGGCAGGGATACTAAACAGATGGTGAGCTTTTAATGTTAAGCTGATTTAAAAATCCAAGAAAACAGAATCCTGACGGCTGCTCAGACAAAATAAAAATGAGGACAGGAATGAGGGGCAGAGGTGGGAAAACAGACTAATTCCAGGAGAAATCCAATTAAACGGTTCACTGGAAACTAACAGGAAGGAGGGAAAAAACATCAGAGGTGGATGAAGACAGAGGACAGGAAATCAGAGCACCAACAGGATTTAATCTTCGTCAGAGGCGATGGTCAACTTTAAAAACCTTCTCTTATTTCAGGTACAGAATGCACAGAAAGCACATGACCACCACGGAGAGTGCCACGACTGCAGTGCCTAAAACTGTAAGAATCCAGAATCCATAGTCCCGGGAAAAATCTAAATCCTGAAGAAAAGGATTCACGATATATTTGCTGCCTCTCTCACTCACCGGGTTCTTCATCTTACAGGAGAAGAAAACTATCACACACTGTGTTTCCTCATCATTCAGGATCTCCATGTTCTTTTCTGACTGCTCCCACTCTCCGTCTTCCTTCTTCCAGAAGTACTCCACAGGCTCAGCTCCTCGAACATCTCCATCACAGCTCAGTGTGCAGTTCTTTGAGGCTGAGCTACACATCGGTGGGCTCACAGTCACCACAGGCGAGGGTACTTCTTGGATCTCCACAGCCTGATAAACCTGCCTCTGCTTCCCGTTGATCTCCACTGAATACGGTCCAGTGTCCGCTGCAGCCATGCTGTGGATTTTCAGCGCTCCTGTGGTCGTGTTCATCTCTGAACGCCCTCGAAACCTGCTGTAATATGTCAGGGGGGTCGCATCTTCGACCCACACCGCCAACAGTTCTTTGTCCTGCCTCCACACGATGCTGATCAGGTGTTCAAAGACCCGGACAGGTCTGAGGACCAGCATGCCGCCAACCTTGAAGTATGACTGTATACTCCGGGGCTGAGCGGAGCTTACCACGAGGAGCCCTGCCAGGAGCCAGAACCCAGCTGATGGCTTCATGTTCACAGATCAACACAGAAGTGAAAGAAAAGAGGCTGACCAGATATCTTAAAGCTTTTTCCTCTTTACTGTACTGCATGTGGTTTTCTTTGGTGAGTGTCCTGAAACTTGTCATAAAAGCATTTGTTAACAGGAACCAGCTCCCAGAAAAGTGTGCGTAGTCATGCTGAACTGGTTTCATCCCAGTGCATCATATGCTGGCAGCTGGTCAGGAGCTCATTCTCATTCTCACAGTCACGTCCTTTCCTGTTGCTGTCTGGTAACATGAATGTTGACCACCAAGCGACAACGCTCCCATTTAAAGGAATACAAAGTTCCCTTGTTCACGGTTTGGGGGGACAGAATTCACCGGCTTTGCAGGCCCCAGGGGGTCCTGGCCGCCACCTTCCCCTGGTCTTCCACTTATCCAGTTCACTGGAGCCTATCCCACCTGTCATAGGGCGAGAGGCAGGGTGCACCTGGACAGGTCGGCAGTCTGTCCCAGGGCTAACACAGAGAGACAATTTACAATCACCTATTAACCTAACCGCTCTAACTGCATGTCTTTGGACTGAGACATAGGCACGGAGAGACAAAGGGACCTGCTTGCTGTGAGGCAACAGTGCTTACCACTGCGCCACCATGCTGCCCATCCAGTTCATTCAAAAATTTGAAATCCCAGACATTTCATGTCCTTGGGACTCTCCTGTTTATCATTTATCTACTTCCTCTTGGTCATATTTTCCATAATTTAATATAAATTTACATTGACAACCCACAAGAAATGATCCAAAGAGAACTACAAACATGGCAGAACATGAATATAATAAATTATGGTTAATATGGAAATAAAGCAGATCAGCTTTACAAAGATAAAAACATGAACTTCCCTTTTGGGAACTCAGTGGTGACAGTCGACTTTAAACTGCTTCATCATCCCTTTTTCTGCGTTTACAGACGCAGAGTCTCTCGTTCCTGACACAGAATGAAAGCGATCAAAGAGTCCCAGAATCGATAGGGTTTTCTCACAGCAACGAAAACTGTAATCCAGAGTCCACAGTCCAGATTTTTCTCCTGGTAGGAGGGATTATCGATGAGTTTGCTTCTTTCTCAGTCACTGGGTTCTTCGTCCTGCAGGAGGAAGCCTTCACACTCTGTGTTTCCTAATTATTGAGGATCTCCAGGAGTACTGACAGGGACTAGAAGGAGAGAGCATATTTCTCCCATACTATCTTGAATAATCAGGCCCCACCTCATAGTACCGTATCACCCCAATAGCACACTTCGCTCTCAGACAGTTTCTTCTTCACTGCCCCTCCCCTGAGCCTGGTTCTACTGGAGGTTTCTTCCTGTTAAAAGGGAGTTTTTCCTTCCCACTGTTGCCAAGTGGTACCTTTTGGATCATCTCCCTTCAGATCTCAGTACCTGGACCCTTGTTGTTGGTCTCAACTGAACACCCTCCAGTGTCTGCTGCAGTCATGTCCCTGATTTCCAGCACTCACTGTCAGCATTCCGGTCTGAATGACCTTTAAACTTGCTGTGATAATCCAGAGGAATCATTCCTTCCACCCACTAACCCACTCGGTGAGATGAGGAAATTATGGGCAGCATGTCGGCACTCTGTGGGCAGCTACAGACAGCCTGTCTCCTTGCAGAGAGAGTCTGTTGTCAGATGGGGGCAGTGTCCAAAGTATGTGGTACAGCCGGTGTGTGGGATGCTCTTGTTGGTCCATCAGTCAGCTGCAGAGAAGAGTGAAGTGAAACTGAGAGTTAAAAACAATGAAAAGTGTCCACTCCAGCTGCTGTCCCTGCTTTTGGTCCTGTTCTCCCGGCCCTGGTGAACTCTACTGTTTGACAAACAGCGTCATCCACATCGAGCACCATCCAGCTGGGACTAGTCGAGGGCTCTGGGGAGGAAGTAAAACTAAATGCAAGACACAGAAGACAGCTAACCAGCAAATTAAAACAAAAACAGGAAGAGAATACCAATAAAAGAGAAACTCGGAGATGAATGAAGTTAACAGACACAGCAGGATGAGACGGGACACACAGAGGGAACAGATTCAGCTCTGTAACTAAATAAAGATCTACTTTCTACTCCAAGTCTCATTCACACACATTCATGTAGCACTTTTATCTATTCTAATACTCACACACTCTGTGATGGATGCATCAGGGAGAAATGGAGGTTCAGTGCATTGTCAAAGGATGCTCCAGCATGCAGACAGGAGGATCAGGAATCGACCCAATACCCTTTCGATTGGTGCACGTACCGCTCACCCACCTGAGCCACAGGTGAGGATGGGTTTGTGTTAAGAAGTGAAGTGTTTCTGTCTAGTAAGATATTAATGTGCTTTTGATGTGAAACAAAGGCAGGAAGTGCTGAGTTTCCACAGAGCGGGGGAGGCTCAAAGGTTCTAAGATTACTGATTGGTTGTATCCTCCTGAGATCTTACAGCCTTAAAAAGTTCAATTGAAAGAGAATTGCACCGCAGAGAAGCAATATCGTTCCTAAGGTTGGCTGATTCTAAACCAGCAGCTACTGACAGCCTTTAAGGTGAAATGTGTTCCTGTGTCTTACCTAATTTATTAATACTTAATGCAAGAGTTGACCCTGTGATTCAACAGACACTCAGAGGCATGCTTAGTAATGTCTGAGCTGCTGCAAAGAAGCTGCTGTGGGGATTTACCAGAGAGGTGCAGAAAGTCGTGGACATGAGATATTTTTTTGGCTATTATTGAACATCAGAGAGCAAACTTTTGGAAGGTGAACTGCACAAGCAGGTTTGCAGCGTGCATTACATTTAATCTTCACCGGGTCCTCACGTCACGCGTTAGGCCTCAGGTATTTGAATGCAGAGCAGAGCTTAACCTGGAGCACCGGAGGGACGGCGCGATGCAGGATGCAGGATGCACGATGAATGCATCTTGTTCGGCAGATGATTTAATTCATTTACATTGTGAGCAGAGCAGTTTGCAGTGTTTCAGACACATTTCGACACAGAGATCAAAACACATGAAAACGTCTCGGCAGTGTGAGCGCTCAGTCTTACTTTCTTCTCTACATCAGAGTTTCAAAAGCAAATCTTTGGTACCAAACCAACCACAGGGCCACAGCATGTGGGTTTATTTAACTGTGCAGCATTGAACTGAACAACTCTCAGCTGTCAGATTTACAGCTTGAAGCCAATAATGTGACCGTTTGATCAGCAGCCAGGCAGCTCCTGCTGTTCTGAAGTCGTCTTTGAATCCAAGCAGCGTACCAACAAGCCGAGGCCACAACTGCAGCAGCATCATCCCGTTTAAATGCAGGAGCTGCTGGAATCATTTCTGCCTCTGTCTGGAGAATGAAAAGTGATGCAAAACCAGAATATTTCCACTCTTAATAGACTGAAAGTTAAAGTGCACTGGGTGAAGCAGATATTCTCCACCTTTCACAGGTCAACAGAGAAGTGACAGAAAAACTCTCTGCAGAGGTGTGAAAGCGTCTTTTTAAGGCTGCCTGTGGTTTCCTTTGGTGAGGGCGGTGAACTTCATCATTAAACATCTGATACAGGAAGTCAGCCCTGCAAACAGCTTTGCATCTTTTTATGGTCATTTGAATCTGCATTCAGGGGCATCACGTGTCATTTTGTCTGAAGCAATCTCCCTACCCGCCTTGATGGCCACCATCAGATCATGATCCAGTTTTTAAAGGCCTGCAAAGTCCCGGTCAGGACCTCTGAGGAGCCATCGCACGGATATCGGTCATGTCTCCGTGGTTCCTGTTGGGAAGTTTGTGTTTTGCACTTTGCTGATGTAACTTCTTAGGTGGTTGCAAACCAAAAGCCACTAAAAGTAACTCGGTTTAGACACGCATACATATACAAAGCATATACAGATAGCTTTCCTCTCCAATATGAAGTTCTTGGTTATTGGACTCGAGGTCTCAATCAGTGCACCATCAAAAACGTCATTGCAAATGCCTGAAACAAAGCACAGGACCAGAGCAGCTTCATGTTGGTTTATTTAACTCTGCAGCATTACACTGATAATAAAGACGGTAAAATATTATATGGTTGCAACTCCCAGTTGTCAGATTTACAGCTTGAAGCCAATAATGTGACCGTTTGATAAGCAGCCAGGCAGCATAAAACAATGCAAAGATAAAAACAGGAACTTCTCCTTCAGGAGAGCTGACATGCTTTAATCTTCATCCATCGAAGGCGACAGTTTGGTTTAACCTGCGTTATCATCACTTCTGCTTTTACAGACAGTCTGCAGTTTCTGACACAGGAAGTAGACGACCACCACAAAGAGCGCCAGGATCGCCAGAGATCTCATCACAGCACCTAAAACTAGAATCCAGCGTCCACAGTTTTCAGATTTTATTTGGAAGAACGGATTTATGAGAAGTCTGCTGTCCTTCTCACTCACCGGGTTCTTCATCCTGCAGGAGAACGCTATCACACACTGTGTTTCCTTATTACTGAAGATCTCCACGATGTTCTTTTCTGACTGTTCCCACTCTCTGTTATCCTTCTTCCAGAAATAAGTGACGGGCTCAGCCCCTCTAACATCACCGTCACAGCTCAGTGTGCATTTCTCCCAAGATGAGTTACATATCAGCGGCTTCATAGTCACTTCAGGCTGGGGCACTTCTTGGATCACCACAGTCTGATAAACCTGACTCTGGTCCTTGTTGTTGATCGCCACTGAATACAGTCCGGTGTCGCCTGCAGTCAGGCGGCGGACCACCAACACGCCGGTGTCAGTGTTCAGCTCTGAGCGGCCTTTAAACTTGCTGTAATAGGTCAGCTCAGTCGAGCCTTTATCCCATTCACCCAGCAGATTGTTGCCGTACTTCCATACTATGCTGTTGATCTGCTCAGAGACCTTCTGAGGGCTGAGCTGAAGCTCGCCGCCAACCTTGAAGTACTTCTCCACAGTCTGAGCCTGAGTAAAGCTGAGCGCACCTACCAGCAGCACTGCCAGGAGGCAAAAACCAGCCGATGTCTCCATGTTCACAGATCAACACGGAAGAAACTCTTTGCAGAGGTCTGAAAGCTTTTTCTTCTTTTTAAGGCTGCCTGTGGTTTCCTTTGGTGAGGGCTCTGAACTTTATCATTAAACATATGATACAGGAAGTCAGCTTTGCATCGTTTTATGGTCATTTTTAACCTGCATCCGGTGTCATCATGTGTCATTTTGTCTGAGGTGCCCTTACCCACCTTGACCGCCTTGGTGGACACCAACAGATCATGATCCAGTTTTTAAAGGCCTGCAAAGTCAGGACCTCTGAGGGGCCATCGCACGGTTATCGTTAATGTTGCTGTGGTTTGTGTCCTGTTGGGAATTTGGGTTTTTGCACTTCACTGTTTTCCATTTGCTGAGTTAATGTTCAGTGACATGTTGGGTGAGTGCAAACCAAAAGCCACTAAAAATGACTCAGGTTAGACATGCATACAAATACAGAGCAAAGCCTTGATCAGTGTTTCATTGATCAGCCTGTGTGCTCATATTAGCTAAAGCTAGCTCAGATATAAATGGCTGCACTGACAAAAAGACAAAAAGAAAGCACCATGTTCTCATTTTGTTTTATTTAATGTTGTTATACCACATTTAGATGGGGGAAAAAAACTTAAGTTATATGGTTAATTTATGTATTGTTCATATTTATTTTGAAGTTTTAATTTTCTTAGTTACACAGCGTTACCTACTGCGGCCTCCTAGCATGCATGGTCAGCCACAGCAGAAAAGGAATCCAAAAAGGAACAAGCTTTATTAAGGAATAAGCTTTTTATATTCTCTAAAAACGTTCATGTGTAAAAGCAGGAGTGACTGAGATGACGAGCTCGACGAAGTTTAACTGATTTCCGACCATCTTGTTGAGTGAATGTTTGCGTGAGATTTTAGCTAGGCTAATGTTGCAAGCTCTGATGTCTACATTTCGGCGGCGTGTCGCGGAGTTGTATGAGAATTCACGTATACTTGTACTCTCCATGAGAGGATTTATATGGGAATGTAGCTCAGTACATGGAACTAATTTGAACCTCTGAAGGTCTTGATGATGAAACTGCTTGCAGCTGAGAGAAAATGTTTGACTCCAGAGCGTTTCTTCGACGGTGGTGCTAGATGTTTCGTGAAACTGTAGACAATCGCTTTCACGAAGGGTGCGTCATCCTATTTCATGCACTGCTTCAGCATATCTGGAGTGTATCTGCACTCTTTACGGAGGTCCCTGTAAATTAGCTTGTCGAGCTTTTTAAACTTGTCTAAGGGCATAGTCCTGTAGTTGTGCTGGATTTCAACCCAGAATTTCTCCACACAGTCGAGTTTTGAACGTGTGTATGTCGTCTTCTTCAAAGACCTGTGGTGCTTTTTTAACGAGCCGCTGAACGAGACTCTCAGCCACAACGTCCACAGACAGCTTGAACATTTTCCCCTCTAGATCCAGCGGATCCTCTCTGGAATCTCTGTGAGGTTTGGTCACTGACCATTGTGCACTGACCTCAATGGCAGTGGCCCTAGGTGCTGGCTGCTCAGGAAGATGGACCCCAGCAGGAACATATTCTGTGTCATCTGTGACCTCTTTGACCTCAGTGCCAGGGGACAACTCAACTTTTCATTGACATAATAAGTCAAGCTATTATTACTAATATTTTTTATCATTTTGCAAAAGGTGGGACCATTACCAAAGACCTGCTGACCTTCCCGCCTTAGGGAAACTTTTAGAGACCTGAGGGGCAACATGAGCGAACATTTGGCACAGCTTTGGCAGCAAATGCAGGTAATAGCGGGACCAAACAACAAAGCACAACTTGTTTGTGTGTATGAGAGACTTTTTCTTTTAACGTATCATCTGTCCGTTTTCTGTCCTACAGTCCCTGGATCCCACGGAGGAACAGTCGTGCTAAGAGGGCTTCCTCACCTACTCTAAGACAATCCCACTGACTTCTTCAAGTCTGGTTTTGTAAGTATACATTTTGTTTTTAAGGTGCAACTTTCATCATTTGACATTTATTGTATAATTTGAACAAGCAACATTGAAA
>JAMQGT020009055.1:0-12726 GCA_024447675.2 Pterophyllum scalare | reverse complement strand
GTTATCCCCTGTTCTTGGTTCAGTTACGTGTATTACTTAAACACGACTACTGAGACTGATCTCCAATGACCTGGTGGATTTTCAGAGAAAATGTCAAAACAATGGATAACATCACTAAAAATTTGTGGTTCTAAGTCAAAGTTTGTTGACCACAAAAAAAAAAAACAACCTTTAAGAAGTTTCTTCATCATTCAAATGAACCCCAGAGGTATTGTGTATCTGTGGAAGGGAGGTTAAAAAAAAAAAAAAAACTCCTCTATCACTCCTTCTAAGAGGCCTCCCTCCTCTCTCATCTACTGCTCATTCTCCCAAGGTTGCTCCTCAGGGAGTCAGGCAGTGAAATATTTCTCTTACTCTGGCTTGTATCCGTATTCATTTCCTCTTCACCACCCCTGCAAATAGAAACTTTGTCTTCATGTTCTGTTTCCATCTCCTTCACTCTCGTTCTAATATAAACAGCATTTCTTATTTAAAAAAAAATCCCACTTAAACAGAAGCTATATGTACATAACAGATTTAAAAGTGAAGGATGCTTTCTATAAAGTAATCCTACCCATTACTTACACACCATCAAGCTGTCGGATATTTATGTACTTCCGCTCTATAATGTTATATTCCTCTGTATTCTTTGTCTTTGATTCTTACCTTTATTTCCTTGCTGTAAACCTATTACTTTTATGGCTGCCACAGCCTCATTTCCCCACAGTGATCAATACAGTTCATCTTGTTCTCTTTCATGTGCTCCAATTCCACTTTTGGACAGCCTCATATCCTCTCTTTTCTTGGCAGTGCTTCATATCTACAACTACAATCAAAGGTTAATAACTCTTCACACTTCCTCCTCATATTGTTCACCTTCAGATAAGGAATGATATTTTTTTAATGACAGAGATGGTAAACTTACACAGATTGAAGCCTGCCTCAAACACCCATGCTCTCCCTTTTGGCTATATGTGACTCCTTTGTCCTTGGTAACAGCACCTTCACCTGATTAGCTGCCACCGTTTGTAACGTTCAGAATTGTTTGGTGTTATAAATATAGTGTAAGCTATGTTGAGTTGGAATTGGCTGCCTTTGTGCCACATAGCAAATCATAGGTTAAATGGCAATCTGGGGCAGTAAGAGTGCTGCTGATTGCTTCGCAGGGCTTTATGATTGGCCACTCAAACACACTGCTGGAGAGTGGACCATCGTCTCAATTACTGAGATCAGTGTGAGCAAAGGGTATGGAGGACAGCGAGGAAAAAGAAAGGAGTGGGTGTGATATTAGAGAGGACAGACTGAGAGGGGGAGGGAGAACAGAAAATAAGGGCATGGATGTGGTATCTTAATTTTTTCCCACTCTGGTTCTGATAATGGTCAGATGTGCTAAGTGTGCATGCAGAGAGAGGCCACACTGAGTGCTGATCGCTTTGTCATGTCATTCATATGTATGTATGTGGGTGTGTGTGTGTGTAATTTGTTTTTGTTGCAGTTTTGTTCTTTTAGAAACTGCTTAGGATTGGATCAAAAAAGGGGTGACTTGACAGGATGAATGAGGTGAATGAATGAAAAGACGATGATCAGAACCTGGTGTGAGGGAGAGGTGAAAGAAGATCAAGGTAATTGAGGTAAGAAGATGAGGAGGAGGAGGAGGGGTAGGAGAAGCAGTGGCAGGGTGAAGATGGGAGAGAGAAGACAGCAAGTGACAGCAAGGACACAGAGGAGAGAAGAGATTGGAGATGGAGAGGAGGGCAGATAGGATATAAAAAAAGAGAAAGAGCTTAAGGCAACATTCATTGAATCTGTGATTTCTTCAGAGATCACAGTGGTCAGGTTGGTTTACAGTGGCATGGCTTCTCTAATAATTTAACATAGTTTCAGCAGCACTATTCCCTCATGCTGAAGTGCTCTAGAGGTCAATAAAAGTGTCAAAGTGGATATCCAGATGAAGCTGAAAAATACAGATAAGTTATTAAATACAAATGAACAGATGATTCATGCTGAGCCTCAAGCAACCTAGTCTTGTGGAAAAATATCCACAGCATAAAAAAATAGTCTAAATTTGTGACATAGCTGTGGATTTTGGTTCTCTTCTGTTGACTAACATCACTGTGACATGACCATCAGGACACAGAGATCCCTTAGAGTCACAGTATGGATCACATTTCGGAACTTCACCAAGTAGAATGTATTCTTTTACAGTATGTTTTTGAACTAACCGCAAACTGTGGTCGAGTGAGTTGACAGGACTAAAAACATTCTCCTGTCGGCTTCTCTCTCTCTCTTGCTTCCACTGCTGTGATATTCTGTCTAATGCTTGTTGGAAAGATTTTACTGGACTTACAGTAGCATAACATGTTGTCAGACTCAGTTTTATTTAACTTGACGGGTCTCTCCAAGAGGAGGAGGTGCACTTTCCGGGGGAGCAGGGAAGGTGAAACTAGCATAATTTTAAATGGCAGCAAAGACTCTCACACTGAGCTGAAATCAGACTGGTGAAAAAAAGAAAGAAAAAAAACACACACAAAGAAAACCAAACAGGTAAGTAACTTAAAACATTTAAAGAAAAAATCAAATTTTATTTGTTTTGGTCCATTTATGTCGACCCCATATCACAGTGGGTCCTTCCGGCTGTTCCAGAACATACATATTATAAAAGATAAATATTGTGACATCACTCACTAGTTTGTTACGACCTGTTATTGTGTTTGTAGCCAGATGAGTGAGTGGTGGATGTAACTGTGAAAGCACACGCTCACTGACTAACAGGACTTCATCTTCTTTTTGTTGCTATTTTCTTGTTTCTGTTCTTGTTTTTTTTCTCTTTTGGGGCCTGTCATGTCCGGCAGTTTTTGCAATCAGAATGATGGTCCAAATGCGTTGTGCTGCCAAACATATTTGCTTTTACAAGAGAGCTCTATAAGTTTCTATAGGCTATTTTTGTTAATGTTTATATTTTATTTTATTTACGCTTGCCAGACCTGACATTCAGGTAGAAAAAAAAAGAAAGAAAAGAGAGAAGCCAAAAAAAGGGGGAAGAGAACAAGAGAAAAAAAAATAGATGCACATACATACACACCTATGTATACATGCATATACACATATACACACACATGTTCCTCTGTGTTCATCTGTCGTGGAATGTACTCAATAATGAAGGCAAAATGCCGCAACCACCCCCATCTGGATCCAGAGGTAAGCAGGGAAAGACCCAGGAGACCTAGGCCATCCATGGCCCCAGCAAGGAGCTCAGAAGACTCGAGGCCACACATCCCGATGGCAATCATGCGTACACTCCAGAGGACCCTCAGACAGAGCCCCTACAGTCAACGGGCAAAAGCCCGGAGAGCCAGAGGCAACGAGCACCCCACCCCCGGTAGGCTGGACCTCCCAGCACGAGCCGAGAACGCAGCCCCGAGGCCTCAGGCGCTCGGGAGCTGCCCGACACCCAGCAGAGCCCCCCCCCACACACACACACCCAAGAGGCCCGAGCCACCCCAGGCCACAGCTGCCAAGGGAGTAGGCAACCGTATCCACAGAAGCCAAGGCAAGCCACAGACCCAGCTGTCCATCCAACAGTACCCATCCACACCACCCCCCAAGGCCCTCAATGTCTATGATGTAAATAAAATTGTTCTTGTTTCTTGTTGCTATTTAAATTCTTGGGAAATTTATATCTTGTTCTCATTTATACGCTGCTGTGAAAAAAGGGAGAGCTGTCAAACAGAATTTTGTTGCATGGAATTGTGCAGTGACAAAGAACTTCTATTCTAACAACTCACTTACATGCTGTCAACTAATGAGCGTACCCTGGATAATCCTCCCTTCTGATTCTTAGAATGACCAACATTTACCCATTTGTTTGATTCAGTATGACCCCAGATGAGTGCTTGAGCCCAGTAAACTCATCAGGAAAGTTGTTTACAGAGGTGGGAGCAAAGCATGGTTTCTCACAGACTTCTATAACACTGGGAAACTTTTTGCAACTAGAGCCATCACTCCTGGTGGCCATTAAAAAGAATCCAGCTTTAAGGCACTTTTGCATTAGCTTCACTTTTCAGACCCGGAAGCTATGTCCATCTTTTATACCGTCTATGTCAAGACTTAAATTTATAGGTGGCTGTGCTTTTGCCATCAGGACCCCTCAACTCTTGAATGACCTGCCTGAGGAGACAGGGTTTGTGTATTTTCTTTTTTTTTCTTTTCCTCTTATAACTTCTTTATTGGATTTATCATTTTCCAAGTATGTATTATTATCATTTTTCTTTAATTTAAAGTCCTGGAATTACTGGAAGGAAAGCTGGGTCAAACAGTTCCTGGCCATCTCTGAAGGACAAACATACAAAACTTCACCTCCACGTGTGTTTCTTTTATCATCACAGTTTCAGTCTCATCCCCATTAGATTACTGTGCACAGCAAAGATTACAGAGTGCTACAAGATGATCACATAGGAAGAACCATGGAATGAACCTCAACAGATTGAGTTTCTGTGAGGCTAATGTGAGTCTACCAAAAGTTTTCATGATGTGAAAGCTTTCACCATGTCGGATCCTGGAAGAAGTGAATCTGTTCACATCTTATTTCATGCAAAAGGGGGAAGAAAAAAGGGGGAAAAAAATTGACCTTGCAGTTCTCGCAGATGTTTCTATTTTTTTTCCTCTTCCCCTCCCACATTCAGTTTCCTTTATATTGCTTCATACATATATTCCCTTTATCTGTGTTATAAATTGGTTAGGATAAAAATGAAGCTGCGCTTTCATATTCACCGTTGTGCGTGAATCACAAAGGCATTCTTCAGATGCAAGGACACATCCTGTTGACAAGGCATTACCACGCAGATGGATGTAACGGTTATGGTTTTGATGAAGAAGTGGCGGCTCTGGCTGGGATGTGAGTCTGGATGCTTGAATGCGTGTTAGGGGTTAATATGATATCCTGAAATAGGATTTGATTTCCTCAATCGCTACTTCCCAAGGAGCTGCGAAGAGATTGGGGTAAGATTAGATTTAGCCATGCACCAACAAGCTCGCTCCCCTTTTCCTGACATAATTGGATAGTTTGGGCCATATTTCATTCTCAATTGGCTAGTTGTCACCAAAGATGCATCAACAAGGGGGAGGAGGGAAAAAAAAAGCATATTACTGTAGACTCCGTCATGTTGTATGGACAATGACATGACATGGAGCTTTGAAGCTCCACTCAGAAATTATATTTTACATCACTGATGTACCGTATCCACTTTTTATTATTTGAAGTAATGATTTTGAAAGGAAAGCAGCAGTGATTGATGAGCATGCAGATCATCTTAATGCACATGCCACTGAAATGCTGCTATTAGTCATTTGCCATAAAAATCCTTTTCTATATGACCCCTAAATCCTATCATACTCGTCTCCCTAGCTTCTTTTCTATCACAAAAAGCGCTTTCTCCATTTTTTTTTAATCTCCAAAATCTCCTTTTGTCTCATTTTTCCCTTACATACTTCTTTTTTGGTCACTGTGTTCATCTCAGACTTTTGGACGAAAGTGATCCTCTTTCATTTTTTTTCCATATTATGATTTTTCTTAATGCCCCCCCCCCTTCATATACTTTCAAACTTTTTCACTGTCGCTTGCATCGCTTTTGTTCTCACCCCCCCTTTTTCTTTAATCTTCATGCTCTGTACTTCTGTCACTGCTTCCCCCCTTTTTCTAGATTTTCTCATTTTCACTTCACAGTCTTACTACCTCTTTCCCTCTCATTCAATTCAGATCAAAGAATGCCATTGTGCTATATAGATAGAAAGATCATGCATATAACATTCACTGCAACAGTATGAACATTTTCTAAAAAAAACACTGCAGTCTACTTAATGCTGGGAAGTTTGCTGGACTAGGTTGTAGCTGTGGTGCTGCTGTTTTAAGGCCAAACCTTTGTAACTGTTGGGGCCATGACAGGTTAATCCAGTGGTTCCCAAATGGTGTACTGGACTTGCCTCAAGGCATGTTGATGTACCTTAAGGCAAGTCCAAGTATCTTTTTTAAAAAATGTATGTGACAGGAAACCCTACAGTCATGTGAAAAACTAAGTACACTCTTACTGTTTCTATAGAAATTAAGAAGGTATGCAGCAGCTAGGTGCTGTTAATCAAATGTACTTGACTTACTGATCATCAGTAAGTGGACCTCTATAAAAGCAGAGGTTTTCGCAGTTTGCAGGTCTGGAGTATTAGATTAGATTAAACTTTATTAATCTCTTTTCAGGGAAATTAAGAGTTCCAGAACACCCATCCAAAGACAATACAGGCAATCAAAAAGACATGGGGAGATAGGTGACTGCCGCCGTGCTGCCCTCTAGAGGCGCTGCCTTAAAAGATGGAAATCAATAGCGAACACATAGGGATGGGGATGGATGAGGAGAAAAAAAAATCATCTCATACTTTGTATACATATGCATACACATACACAGTATAAGGTTACAAAAACATCTGCAATAGCATGCTAAGGTAAGGCAAGAGAGGGCAAGTGAGGACAGGGGAGGGGCGGGAAGCCGGTGTTGACGAGTAGGCAGGTATACTGTTGAGCTGACCCAACTCTCTCGACTAAACAGTCCTGATAGAGATGGAATGTTCATCAGCACGGTCACGAGGCATATCAGTTCACATAGATCACAAGATTGGACAAGCGGGGGCGTAGAGCATCTGTTTACATACACATCTCCAGGAGACGATTTTAGATACACAGCCATCCATCCAAGGCTGTCTGGGAGCCAATTCCAAATACAGCAATTGTTTTGGTACAGGCTGACATAACGGATTGCTGACAGGCCTTAAAGTTTTTCTGGTTACCTCTCAGTAGCGAAAAATCCAGTCATCCGAATTTTTGGTTCTACTCCGCCGCGCAGAAACAGACACTCAAACATGCCTCCAGACGTTGTGATTAACCTGCTCAGTCCTTGTGCATTTCCAGCTACTTTATCAGTTAGAGAATAACAATCAGGAATAATAGTCAAAGCATCAATATAAGGACTCACAAATGTCAGCAAATTCCTGGAGGGAGACTGCTGAAACTATCGGAATGGATGTGAGGGAATGAAGAAAGTGAAAAAACAGGGACAAATATGTTTGCAGCCAAAAAACTGAGCACCCCATATAAAACACCAGCACGTGACCACAAGGTAATTAACACACACAATCCAGCTACACACGCATAAATGCGGACATGAGGTCGGACATATCCGTAGGTTGTGTACACAGGCCACAAAGAACCGCAAAGAACCTGCAAGTCTAATTAGGAGAATCTAACCAAGCTAGCTCCAAAACAGAAGCAGCTTCAGGTGGAGAACATCAGGATGCAGCTGGATTTGACCTTTGACTCCTTCAAAGAGTTTGTGTCAAACACCACATGTAGATGTTGTTAATCTACTGCACTGACACTGGAGTTTATTGGGAGTTTATTGTAGAATTTATTGAGTTTTGGAGTTCATATTTTTCTTTGTTTCTCCCTGTTGATGTTCATGTGTGTCCTTGAAATTACACACATTTAGCATGTAGTGCTGCTGTCTGTGAACAGTTGGTTGTTGAAAATATTTCTTTAAAGGGTGTCTTTTGTCGAGTTTTCATTACACAATAGTCACTTTTGTGCCTTGAATCTTGCACCTGATTAAGTATGAAAATACTAAAACTAATACTGAAACTAACTAAAACTAAGCATGAAACCAAAAATAAAAAATAATAAAAACAAACAAAGCCACTCTGAAAACTAAAACTAACTGAATTAGAGGAAAAAAAGTAAAAACTAACTAAAACTAAACTATAATGTAAAATCCAAAACTATTATAACCCTGCTTAGGAGTGTGTTTATCAAATTTTGGACCATTCTTTCAGAAGTGCATTTGTGAGGTCAGGCTCTGATGTTGGATGAAAAGGCCCAGGTTAGGCTGGGAAGTGTGATCTGTCACTCCAAAGAAAACATCTCCACTGCTCCAGTAGCATCGTGCTTTACACTATTGTGTCCAACACTTTGCATTGCACTTGGTGATGTAAGGCTTGGATGCAGTTGCTTGGCCATAGAAACCCATTCCATGAAGCTCTTTATACACTGTTCTTGAGCTAATGGGAAGGCCACATCAAGTTTGGAGGTCTGTAGCAATTGACTCAGAAAATCTGTGACCTCTGCGCACTATGCACCTCAGCAACCCATTCTTTCACAAATGTTTATAGGAGGAGTCTGTCTGCATACCTAGGTGCTTGATTTCATACACCTATCACCATGAAGGTGAATGGAACACCTGAATTCAGTGATCTGGATGGGTGAGTTAATACTTTTGGCAATATGGTGTTTATCCTTATGATATGTCAACAACAGCAGAACTTTAAATCTGAACTGTATTTGAATGAGTTCATTTGAAAGTAACATTTTCTAGTTTCTGAAATTGTGTTTGTTTAGCATGTGGCTAAAACACAACTGTAACCTCATCCAAACAGTTCACTGGTGACTAACTGGACGTTTTGAGGTTAAGAAGGGGAGAAAACAGATCACATTCTTGTGTGGAACAAACAATTAAAAAGCCATGGAGTCACAGCCCAAAGAAAAGAGAAAAAAAACTGTCTATTGACAGTATTTTGAAAGCTTTTATATATTCAGCTGGACTGGGCTATTAACAGGCCCTCAGCCTGAGTGCATCATCTTCCCTCAAGTTGGCTAAGGATATAATTGGAAACCAAACATCTTTTCTGAGGAAGAACCTGATCTACTTCAAAAAAGCACTGGATCTGAACCAGAGGCAGCAAGGCTGTTTCTTGCAGAGTGCAAATTCGTCTAATAAGGCAAAGTTTATGTTAAAAGTGTTATGGTTCGGTGCTGGTGGCCCAGTGTTTTGAGTTCTTTTAGTGAAGTTCTGTTTTTGTTTTTGATGGTTGTGTTTTCATAGAGTTCCTTACAGTTTAGATCCTCAGTTTGTTGTTGTTTGGGTGTTCTGTTATTGGTTACTTATATGTTATTCTGATTTCCCTTTGTTCTGGTAATCTGATTTCCCTAGTGTTCCTCCCTTGTGTTGTGGTGTCTCTTGTATCCGTTTCTCCAGTATGTATGTTATTCCTTGTGTGGTGTCAAGTCTGCGTTTGTATCTTGCTTGGTCACTTCCTGTTTTATTTTGACAGTACTGTGTTCACTGTGCTTTGTGGTTAGTTTTGCTTCCTCTGTGTTATTGGACTCATTGTTTCACCTGTGGTTCCCTGCTGTTTCCACTTGCCCTGATTATGTGTGTGTATTTAAGCCTTCAGTTTTTCTCTGTTCCTTGTTGTGTCGTCGTCTGCGTTTCCCCCTTAGCTGTGTGTTCCCCCAGTTTAGTGTTTTGTTTTCCCCTTTTCTCCCAGGCTTGGTGTTTTGTCTTTTGTTTAGCCTCGGTTGAGATTCTGGGTTTGCATTTTGTGTTTTGTAATATTTTGAGCCTCCTGCAATAAAGCGGTTTGAGTTTTAGTTCTGTCTCGTGTCAAAAAGAGACAAAAAAAGACAAAAAGATGGCTGTCAGAAGTGCCTTGTCATTGCAACTATAGCAACCATAACAAGTGCAAGTTGGGTGGACATACTTTTCTACACTACATGGACAAAAGAATTTTGCCACCACCCTTAATCACTGTTTCTTCTGAGCTTTGACCTGGCCTCTTAGCTCCAGTGAAGGAAAATCTTAATACTTTTAGACATTTTCAAGCAAGGTCAATAAAGGCATGGTTGGATGAGTTTAATGTGGAATCATTTAATTGGCCCACACAGAGCCCGGACCTTATCCCCATCAGACACCTTTGGGATGAGCTAAAGCAAAGACTGAGTGTCCAACATCAGTGTCTGACCTTAGAAATGCTGTTCTGGATGAATGGGCAAACATTTCCACAGAAAAACTCTTGTAGAATGTTTTCCCAAAAGAGTGGAAATTGCTGTACCTGCACAAGGGGTGTCAATTTAGAGTGGGATGTCAAAGACTCCTGTAGATCAAATATGTACATTGACTCAACCCATACTTGTGTCTATAAAGTGTATGTGGTAAAGCAGAATAAATAATTTATCTTTGACCTTAATCCTCTGTTGAGTGGGTTAAACTATGGGGTGTCATTAGTTGCTTTGTTTAGGTTCTTTTGCATGGTCAAAACAGTTGTATATGCCTTTAAATCACAAAATCTATATTTACATTATTTAACTATATATGTCTACACACTCTAAAACCAGTGAAGAGAGAAAACTATAGATGCAATAATCCAAGTTTAGGTAGCAGCAAGTTTCTTTTAAAAAGTTCTGGTCTTTCCTGTGCCCTTTGCTGCAGTGTAAGAACAACAACCTACTTCAAGGATTGGAGAAAAATGTTAGCAAAAGCTTGCAAAGAAGGGCACCTTGACAGTGGACATGTGCTAAAATGCATTGGGTAAATGGAGCCAAACTAAATGAGCAGCTGCTGCCAAGTTGTTTTTCACTTTTGGGATTGATATGGCAAAGTACCGATGAACAATAGCAACAAAGACAGTGAACATAATTTGTAGAAAAGAATTAAGTAATTGACCAGGTTGCAGCAACAAGAAATATGACACTCAACTCATTTTGCAAAACATACAGCACCAGCATCTTTTTGAAACAATTGTTGTAGAAGAATAAAAACAGGACGGCAGTTTCCCTGTGACTATGGAAAACTGGTGGTTGCCCAGTAATTGCATTGAGCATACAACACCATCAACCTCTAGGCAGCTAGTTTTGATGGAGAAAAGGCAAGACTGTCACTTTGCAGTTAAAGTGTAGTCCTCCTGCAACTATCTGTGGCAGAATTTCTGAATTTCTGTTTCAAATCGATGCGGTTCTGGCTGGACTCTGGATATAAATAGTTTATGTGAATTTCTGTTAAATGTGAATTTCTGTCTAAGTAGACAGCAATAGATTTACAACAGATGTGCAATTTATTGCAGTTAACTGCCAGTTTATCACAAACACATTGCATGTAACCGCCAGCTTGACCAAATTCAATTACACACTGATAGCGGATCGACTCGATCTTATTGGCATTTTGACTGTTGTGAGGCATCAAAATTGCTTTGAAAACAAAAACTGAGTGAGTGGTCACAGATCTGGTCTGCATTTTTGCAGCAGCTGTTTCAAAAGTAATGAGATCACAAGTTAATTGAACACAGTTATAATAATTCATACCATAGTCTCCAACCACTGTTTTCCCTAATGTGGTTGCAGTATTAGCGGATTAATTTGACTCCTTGCCTTTAAAGGAAAAAAAAGAAGCTTTCTTTAAATATAGGTTTGCACTGAGTTTGTCTAGTAGTGTTGAAAGTTTAATGTGTTTCTTACATTACGATCTAACTTGCATAAAAAATGTGAATGTTGTTCTGATGTGCAATTAATGATTTAACCATGTGCAGATGCTGAGAAAACTGCAACATCGTGTGGCACTTGAACACAGAGTAACTGACTCACAGGTTGCTCTTTACTAAATCTGACCTTATCATGTAAAGTGTTAATGCCTAATTTCAGTGCCCTCATTTAAAAATAAGCCATGGCATCATCTGGGAGGATGAACACAGGGCAATATCAGTCAAAATAACCACCGGTTTATAGAACTATAATACGCATATGAACAATCTTCTTGGGAGGACAATATCAAAATCAAAAGTTTGTATTTTAGTAAAGGCAAACAATACTCACTTCTCCATAAAAAAAAAACCCCATCAAACACAACCACCCACACACTCACAGCGTTTTCCAGTTGTTCTGGTTTATTAGCATTCTGCCACTATAGGGTATACGTGGGTTGATCTGTGACGGGAAGAGGAGCAAATGCATTGGTTGCAATAGGAGAATGAGAGAGACATCACTCAGTTTGTACACACCCTGTCAGTCCTGAGGAGAGGTCTAAATCAGGTAAAATAAGTGAAAAAAACATGGTTTATAAATAAGTGTTCAACAGATAAAGGCAATCCCTGCTGACCAATATGAATTTTTCTTGGTGTGCTCTCAGCCTTTTTCTTTTCTATTCCCTGACTGTGTGGACTTCGTGTTCTTTATCTCTTCTTCTTTCTCCTTTCTCTTTCTGATCCTTCACAGATATCCCTTCTTCATCTGCTCCATTGTCACACCGGGCCGCCGTCTTGCTCACTTTCTACTCTGATTGACTGTCATCACATCTGACAGCACAGGCGGGAGAAAGATGATAAACAAGATGTTTACACCAAGGAGACATCCATGCCTCATACACATACAAACACACACTATGTACACAGTGGAGAGGAAAAAGGGAGGACGCAGCCACACAGTCAGTCTGAGCAGAATTTGACTGATAGGGTGCTGTTCTAACTCGAAATCTTTTGCCCATTATCATTTGGCTCTAACTAGTCTCTGGAAATTGAAAAAAAGACAACTGGACTTCTTTGAGTTTTTTAAAGATGTTTCAGCTCTCATCCAAGAAGCTTCTTCAGTTCTAAAACCAAATGTTAGAAAGTTGCAGATATTTAAACCCTAGTGGGGATGGAGGTGGTCGTTGACACACTACTGTTCATGTGCATCATCACATGAGCCAAGGTGAGAAAAAAGACGTGGGTCATAACTAAACCACGGTGGGACCTTGCCCCACTCTATAAAGTGACCTATTGAGGTCACCAGTAGTATATCAATGTACCACCCACTGCCCCCCACACCCCCATCCCCCCCCCATCCCCCACAGCCCCCCCCAGCCCACAGCCCCCCCCCACATCCTCCCACACCCCCCCCCCTCACCC
>JAMQGT020009053.1:0-12567 GCA_024447675.2 Pterophyllum scalare | reverse complement strand
TAGGCTCAGTTACACGAGGAAAAAATAGGCAGTCAGCCTCTGTGAGACTGTGAAAAACTGGGAGGTTGGTGATGGCGCTGAATTCTTTGCTGTCTGCAAATTGCAAGTATTTGCAAAAGTTTAATCACTTTGTGTTATACTGAGATAATTGAATGTTTCCCTCATATTTTTGAGCTGTGTTTTTTATAACCTCCCCTCCTTTTTTGATTCCCTCTAATGAGATTAAGAAGACCAGTGGACACAAACTATTACGCAGAGTCATGTGTGTGGTCACTGGGTACTCTTAATCTCGTTTAGTATAAATTAAAATAAGGGAGGTTATAAAAAACACAGCTCAAAAATATGAGGCAAATATTTACTATTCTATATAACACAAAGTCAGTTAAACTTTGCAAATACTTGCAATTTGTAGATACAGCAAAGAATTTAATCACATTACCAACCTCCAGTTTTTCACAGTTCTACAGGCTCACCGCCATTTTTCCTCGTTGTTAACCGAGGCCTAAGCAAGTCTTGCATAGGTCCTCATCATGAAGCCCTTACAGAATCTGACAGGTCCGACTCGTCAGCGTTCGCACAAGACAGATACAGCCTGCGTCGGCTCCATGTTCTGCTATGTTCAGTGTTCTCGTGCAAAGGCCCTCGTCTCCTGGGTTAGACCTGCGACAAGTACGGAGCAAACGGTCAGTGGCAAAGACTACACCATCCCTGGAGCTGATTATGTGGAACCAAATCGGGTTGCAAGTACATTGCTGCAAAAAATAAAGGGAACACTTAAACAACACAATATAACTCCAAGTAAATCAAACTTCTGTGAAATCAAACTGTCCACGTAGGAAGCAACGCCGATTGACCAGCAATATCACATGCTGTTGTGCAAATGGAATAGACAACAGGTGGAAGTTATTGGCAATTAGCAAGACACACTCAATAAAGGAGTGGTTCTGCAGGTGGTACTGACAGCACCACTTCTCAGTACCTACGACGTTCTGGCTGATGTTTTGGTCACATTTGAATGTTGTTGCCCTCCTACGGCCTCATCCACGTCTCCTGGTGTACTGGCCTGTCTCCTGGTAGCGCCTCCAGCCTCTGGACACTACGCTGACAGACACAGCAAACCTTCTTGCCACAGCTCGCATTGATGTGCCATCCTGGATGAGCTGCACTACCTGAGCCACTTGTGTGGGTTGTAGAGTCCGTCTCATGCTACCACGAGTGTGAAAGCACCACCAACATTCAAAAGTGACCAAAACATCAGCCAGAAAGCATAGGTACTGAGAAGTGGTCTGTGGTCCCCACCTGCAGAACCACTCCTTTATTGAGTGTGTCTTGCTAATTGCCAATAATTTCCACCTGTTGTCTATTCCATTTGCACAACAGCATGTGACATTGATTGTCAATCAGTGTTGCTTCCTACGTGGACAGTTTGATTTCACAGAAGTTTGATTTACTTGGAGTTATATTGTGTTGTTTAAGTGTTTCCTTTATTTTTTTGAGCAATGTACTTGCAACCCATTCAAGTTGCACAGGTAGACCAGTCACTCCAGGATGGTGCATCTGTTGCCACTGCAAGAACGTTTGCTTCGTCTCTCGGCAGAGTCTTAACCCAGGAGACGGGCCTTTGCACGAGAACAGCTGAACATGCAGCAGAACATCAACCCAACAGCAGGGCTGGTATCTGCTCCTTGTGCGAGAAGGAACACTGACAGAGTCGGACCAAACTGTCAGACTCTGTAAGGGCTTCATGAGGACCTATGAGAGCTCCTTTAGGCCTCAGTTACACGAGGAAAAATAGGCAGTCAGCCTCTGTGAGACTGTGAAAAACTGGAGGTTGGTGATGGCGCTGAATTCTTTGCTGTCTGCAAATTGCAAGTATTTGCAAAGTTTAACTGACTTTGTGTTATACTGAGATAATTGAATGTTTCCCTCATATTTTTGAGCTGTGTCTTTTATAACCTCCCCTCCTTTTTTGATTCCCTCTAAACGAGATTAAGAGTACCCAGTGACCACACACATGACTCCTGCGTAATGGTTTGTGTCCACTGGGTTGTGTTCCTCCCAGATTCAGTAAGGTTGAACTGAAATGTGTCGCGCTTAATGAGTTTACCTCACAACTGGAAGTTTGGCTGATGGAAACAAACATGAATATAAAGACAAAACGGAAAGTGAAGGAGGGAAAAAGTGTGTGAAGTGGACCTGATAAAGTAAAGAACTGACCTCTGTGAAGTATCGCTGGATGAATTTGTAGAGTTCTCTGAGGGCTGCAGCTTCATTGAACTCATTTTCATGTTTCTGAAAATAAAACAGTTTTTAGCGGGCTGCTCTGATTCCCAAAGCCCTCTAACCTCTTACATCAGGACTAAAACTGATTTACCTTTGACTCGTCATGCAGGAAATCCTTGAATTCAGTGTCTGTGACCGGTGACTGATCTCTGATCTGTTTGTAGTACATCCTCACTTCCTGTTTGAACTTGGGAATGTCTTTGGCATAGAGAAGCTTGTTGGTTGGTGCATACTGAAACACAGTTATAAAAATAATGTATTAGATTTTGGCACTGTAAGATGCGCAATTGCATTTTTCACAAAGAGCGGAAACCCACCCTTTGGTCCAGTAATGGTAAATAAGGATATATCTGTACACTACCTTCCCAAGCTGGGCCTCACTCAGAGAGAAGGAGTCCATGAAGGCCTGAGCGATGACAGACAGGCAGCCGTCCAGATGTGGAGTCTTCTCCATGTCAAAAACAAACTGAGGGTTTTTCAGAATGTTGATCCAGAAGCGCAGCGGCAAACTGGTGATAAGAGGAAGAAAAACATGAAGACGTTTGCTGAAGTTTTTTACAGCATCCACACAGATTGCTTTTCATGGACCTGTTGGTCTTCCAGATGTGCAGGACATCTGGGTCAGTGATCTTCATGTTTTCTGCCTGAGTGTCCAAGAAGTCAAAGAAGTACTTGACGGCGAACGGAGATCTGCTGAGTGTCAGGCCCCAGATAGACCTGAAAAGTTTCTCCACAATCGAATGCACCGCCACCTTAGACAGAGAGAGAGAGAGAGAGAATGATGTCATTCTCAGCTTCTTCACAAGCAGTTAATGGACTCGTTTCTCTTGATTAACCTGTTACTTTTACTAAGTTTTAAGATGAGTGCTTGTTTGGCTGGACCTGGGTCTGGGCATTGTGTCTTGCCTCCTGGCCGCTCCTCGCTGGTCGCCGCTTCCCCTACCCCCCCGGGGTGTGGGTGCCTTGGGGTTGCAGGGTGGGGCTGGATGTTCTGACGTGGGAGTTGACCTGCTCCCCTGGGGGTTGTGGCGCGGGGCTGCGTTGGCTTCTTTAGCGTGGGGGGGGGGGGGCTCTGTGGGGGTCGGGTGGTCCTCTGGTGCCCGGTGCTCTGGAGCCCTGCCATCGGCCGGTATGGGGGGCTTGCTGCCGGAGGGGGGGCTGGCTTCTCATCGCCTCGGGTTCCCTGGGGCCCTTGCTCCTCGGCTGGAGGGGGCTCCGTCTAAGGCCTCCCTCTCCCGTCTGCTGGGGTGGGGGTGCGGTTGTCTTTGGAATGAGTGGCAGCAGGTGTTCATAGGTCGTAGTGGGCTGCTGGTGGCCTGGACTTCCTGGGGCTTTCGTGCCCGCCTCTAGCTTCTGGTGGGCAGAGCTATGTCATTCTGCCCTCATTGATTGGTAAGTACATTTCATGACAGAAAATGCTCTTGTAATCACAACACAAAATGGTTGGTTTGTGTAACCATGCTTCTGCTTCTGCTTCTTTTCTTTTTTTTAATTTAATTTAACTTTATTTATTTTTTGTATTGCCCACACAATCTTAACTTTGCAAATTTTGACAGCATCTCTCATGTTTTTTAAAGTGATGAGTTATTTGGTTTACTCACTGGTGCCTTTTTTTTTTTTCTCTTCTTCTCTTTTCCCCTCTTTCTTTCTCCCCTTTTCTTTCCTAAGCCTGTCAGGTCTGATTTTGTAGATATTAAATCGAACTCAGTGTCACAATATGTTAAAATTAACACCAATAAAATAAAGGAGACACACTAACAAGAGGAGCCTATAGAGAACATATAAAGCTCATCTTGAATAGTAAATATGCTTGGCATAATAATGCATTCAGATCACTGTTCTGTTTGCAAGATCTGCCGGACATGACAGGCTTAAAAAAAAAAAAAAGATGGAAAACCAATGAGATGTAACACGATGGAGTTAAGTCCCCTTTTCCTCCTCCAGGGTACTGAATGGGAACAGTCAGCATGATTATCTCGCTATTTGTTGTAGAGATTCTGCAAATTTCCTGTGAGGCTGCAGTCAGTAATTAACCTATTTAATACATTTTTAAATAAATGAATTAAATCAACAAGGAGCTTGGGGAAAATGGAAGGTTTTCATTCACTGCGACTTTATCAAGTGTAAACTCCACCCCTTGATCTTATATATCACATTCTGCACATGAGGAAGTCTAAAACGGTCTGTCCAAGCCAAGCTTGTACGTGTGCATGACAGCTTGAGGACCAGAGTTAATTTTCCTGAACTCTTCTTTGAAGAAGGGTTCATTATTTTTTCCTGCTTAGAAAAAAAAATAGTGTGAGATGTTTCAAGTTCAGTTTTTGTTTCCTCCCTTCAAATAGAAAAATAGTAATAATGCACCCTTTCTCACCAGAACCAATTCTCTGACACCTAAAAGGGGAAGATCACTGACTCTGCTACGGGTGGTTGTGGGTAACCATGTGAGACAGATCCTGATATCAGTTCTGTGTCGGTGGCTGTTTGTATGTGTGTAAATAGTTCCTCTTGCCTTGGTGGAGAGAAGCTTGGTGAGGTGCACTTCCTTTAGCTTTAACTTCTTCTTCTCTGGGCTCTTTCTTTGATCTTCATCTACATCAGGATCTATCTGCATGAAGACACCAGCTGGCAGATTAGACAACATGCACTCTGTAATCTGAATCCAAGTGCTTTGATCACAGTGATTATTTTCACTTCTGCAAAAAAAATCAAACACAAATTGTCTCTTACCAGATGGAAGTATTTTCCAGAGAAGTTTTCATCATCTAGAAAACAAACAAACAAACAAAAAACAGTGATCAACAGAAATTATTTAATCATTTTTGACTCATGATTAGCATATCACATTAGAGTGGCTGGCTAGTACTAGAGTGCATGTGCAACAACTCCTTTTGAAAGCAGTGAATCTACAGAGCTTCATGTGGTCTACTGTAAAGTCAGTAGCCAGTTATATGGGACGTTTTGCCTGCTATGCCCATTTAACATGTCTCAGTAAGTCTGTGCAGGTTCTCAGTCATCCTGGTCATAGTAGTCTCTGGAGTTTGAAAAAGGTAACTGGACTTTTTTTTGTTTCTTGAAGACGTTTCATCTCTCATCAGAAAGGCTTCTTCAGTTCTCAAACCAAATGAAAGCCCTCAAAACATGTAGTTATCCCAACTGGGCTTTCATCAAATCAGCCGAGATGCACAGGAAAGAAGGTCAAGCACAAACTGGGGAGGATAAGAATGACAAGCAGATCCACATTTCACACTCTAAGGCAAAAACTGGTCCATCCCAAAGACAAACCCCCCAAACACAAGATCAGCAATGTAGTGTGTGCTGTCCAGTGCAGTGAAGAGTGCTCGGACCTCTACATTGATGAAACCAAACAGCCTCTTCACAAATGAATGGCACAACATTCAACAGGACAAGGCTCAGCTGTACATCTGCATCTAAAGGAGAAAGGTCACTGTTTCGAGGATGCCAGTGTTCAGATTTTGGACCAGGAAGACAGATGGTTTGAAAGAGGAGTAAAATAAGTCAGCTATGTCCACTGTGAATGACCATCATTGAACAGAGGAGGTGGATTATGTCACCAACTCCCCCCCCCCTTATAGTCAGATCCTGAGCTCCCTCCCCAGATATCTCGACCCCCCCCATTCACGCCTTTGTTCCAGCGACCTCAATAGGTCACATGAGACAATGGAGTGGAGTGCCAAATTCACCCAAAACCACTGATTGCAATGACCTCTTTTCACACCTCGGCACATGTGATTATGCACATGACCAATAGTGGGTCAAAACCACCTCTAGGGAACTACGCCTACTGGGGTTTAAATACCCGGGTCTCTCCACCTTTTGGTTTGAGAACTGAAGAAGCCTTTCGGATAGCACGGGAAACGTCTTCAAGAAAAAGAAAAGAAGTCCACTTGCCTTTTTTCAAGCTCCAGAGATGTCAGAGTAAGCATTTTTCACTTGTTTAAAAACCTTTTAATGTCATGTCAGAGTATTTCTGTGCATGTGGAACTGACTCATGTGACCCATACACAAAATATGATGACAGGTGTATGTTAGAGAGCGGTGTGGTGGAAATCTTGATGACCGTTCCATATTGTTTTATAATAACTCATATTAATGGAGCTGGTTCCATTCACTGATGAAGCTCAGGAAGAGCCAGGGGGAGAACTCTGCTTCCATATTTATTACTGCATCTCTGTGCTTCTCTGGCAATTTTATAGTTGTTAGTTATTAGTAACATCAATATCAGTGCATAGACATAAGCTGTTTTCATGCATACACAACAGCTCTGACCTTTCCAAGGCTGTACCCAAATGTGGGTGCATGTGAAATGTCACACGCTTTCACATTGGTTATTAAAGAGGACTTTAACCTGCAGGGTGAGTTTGTGTGAGAACAGAGCACAGCTATCTCTACTCCGGCACATTCACGGCCTAAACTGAAGTGAGTATTGACAGCAGTGAGAATGTAACTGCTGCTGCTGTGCTGCATGTGAGAAGACCCTGAGTCTCCCTCCACTGCTGGGTGTTTTATTGAGCTCCTGTAACCCTCTTGCTGAAAAGGCGAATGCGTCTGTTTGACTCTTCATCTGATGCGCTCAGTGTCGCTTACCTTTCAGGCTTCCCTGTGGGCTCAGGGGAGGATGAGTTTTCTTAGAGAGTACTTTGATTGTCCCGCCATCGTCAACCTAGAGGAGGACAAACTGGTTCATTTTACTTGCTTACATCATTTTCAGAGAGTTTTCTCTGTAAGTTTCCATGTAAAACAGGAACCACAATCACCCACCAGATATTTGAGTTTATACTTGTGTGTTGTTTTGTCTTTATTATATGTGTAAACCAGTTATTTAAGTTGTGTTATGGCTCTATAATTTGGCCTTTGCGAAATCCTTTCAAACCACAGTGATGGCACTGATGGACGATGGAGACGTCACACAAACAGACTCCATGATCCTATTATGAAGCCATTAAAAACCACTCTTCCTCTGCTAGGTCTCTTCCCTTTATATTAAAATCCTCCTCTGATCCTATTAGACAAAGGGCGATAGCGAAGAAGCGTTTCCCATTTCCTCTGTTTGTCTGCCTCCGTTGGCTCAAATGAAATGTGCCTTCTCTGTGGTTGTCAAAAGGAAAATCCAAATCAGGAGCAAATTTGAAAGTACGGTAAACAAATTTAAGATGGTCTCAAAACAAGAAAATGCCAGGTTTCAGCACAGATGCACTGAAATCATATCTGATCTGAACAGTGTGCATCTGTGCTGTGGTTTCAGTACCAGTGTGTGCGCTGTGCCACAATGTCCTGCTCCCTTTTTGGTTTTTCAGCAAGTGAAACTGTAGCCTTTTCCTGTAAGATTAACTCTGTGGGTGTTAAAAATATCTGTTCTATATAAAACAGGAACAAACTATTGAAAGTGAGAGGAGCCCTGACAGCTAATTAAGCTCTGCCAGCTGACACGCTCTGCTCCCCCCCCCCCTGCTGTATTATTTATTGTGTATATTCTACTGACTGTGTTTCTGTTAAGTTACACCTCTGCAGCATCCTCTGTGACCCACTCAACAACACAACTCAAACTGATTTCCTGCATGAGAGGGATGAAAAAAACAGACATTTTTAACTTAATTTTTTTCTCACTTTGGTTTCTCACCTTGTAGTGTTTGAGTGTGTTGAGCATCGTCACCTCCCCGATAACCTCTGAGGTCGCATCCACTTCTTCAAGAGGAACGAATAAGCCGTTCTTCTCGTACT
Source organism: Pterophyllum scalare (assembly GCA_024447675.2). Classification (NCBI taxonomy): domain Eukaryota; kingdom Metazoa; phylum Chordata; class Actinopteri; order Cichliformes; family Cichlidae; genus Pterophyllum; species Pterophyllum scalare. The sequence continues at coordinate 4,545 of JAMQGT020009053.1, read as the reverse complement.
CTGCAGGGAAACACACAACATGTTGAGGAGTTAGTTTGAAATATGATCATCCTAGACAGCCTGGCGTGCTTAAAGAGTCGGCTACATCTTTAGACATATCTATTAGTGTATCAGGCTAAATTTGTTAAGACATGCTCCTGAACGATCTGTTACTTACCAATGCAAACGTCCCTCAGGGGAATGTTGTAGGGGAAGCCAAACTTGGCCTTGAAGGTGGACAGAATTTTCTCTTTGACCTGTTCCACTGTATCACAGGAGAGGGCGTTGACCTCCAGAGGCTCGCTCACCTCTCCGTCACTGCCCACGGCAAAGAGCACTTTGAGCTTCTGTAAGCAGAAAAGAGACACAATCAGCATGTCACTGCGTTTCCTGATTACCAGCAAAACTGATGGACTCTGGGTGGTATCAATCACAGTTAGCTCTTTAAATTTGTAGCCCACATTTTTGTATTCATGAGCTTAATCCCTCCTTGCACACACAGTCAGGTCTTCTGTGTGGGAGAAACAGCTCATGATTCAACACGTACCACATCAGCTTCAAACATGGTGGAGGCAGTGTTATGGCATGGCTGCCAGTGGAACCAGTGTTAGCTGATGATGCGACTGCTGATAAGCAGATGAGAAGCAGCAGGATGAATTGTGTACTGTACTCTCTGCTTGGATTCAGACAAATGCTGCAAAACCAATCAGATCAGCGTCACAGTGCAAATGGATAATGACCCAAAGCAACCGGCAAAAGCAACCCGAGAGTTTCTCAAGGCAAAGAGATCTCCATTTCAACCCAATAGAGCACGCTGACTCTGAAGGCAAAACTGAAACTAGAGAAACCCACAAACAAGCAGCAGCTGAAGATCATGGCAGGCATATCAGTGCATCTTAGATGCTAGAACACCAACATGCACACAGATGCCTCAAAAACTACAAAAGAAATACCCCATAATTGTTGACCTCAGTTTCATATCGTCACCCTCTTAGAATCATTTTTTAATGAAAGCTTTATTTTTGCCTAAATCATCATGTTTTCACTGTTTGGTTCAGTTTTGTTTTTGTTTTTTTGTTTTTTGTCTTTGGCCATTATTTTAGGAGGGTGATGAAATTAAGTAACTGACAAAGGAAAAAAAAGCTAAATCAATGTGTGAAACAGCAAGATTAACTTTGATTGTTTGCAGAGATAAGAATGAAAGCTGTAATCCTTAGTCTCTATCTTATTTCCTTTTACACTTTGGTGGCTAATGCACCATCTAATGGACAGAAATTAGTGAAGCAATGGTTTAATACATTTGAGTGGAGCAGATGAGCGATGTGAATCTACAAAGAGAGCTTGAAGGCAGATGAATTTCTGTTGCACACTGCAAATGCACAGGAAAATGTCGCCCGGTTCAAGCTAAACAAGAAAAGCAGAGCAACTCCTAATGTGAATAACAAAAATAAGTGGGATCAAGCAAATACCTGTGTTTTCTTAAACATGTGCACAACTTTGAGGTAGGGTGTGTCCCACAAAGCGTTATCTAACAGAAAGTGGGTTCACTGGTGTATTTGATCTAAACATGGCACAGATCTTCCACTTCCTAGAATTTGATGTTTTAATCAGAAGTGTAAGTGCATGCTTCCTTAAACAGGATCTGAGACAGCTCAGATGTGTTGTGCAGGGTCAGCTGTTTGACACTGTGCATCTTTTTCTTCTTGTCACCTTGTGAACACATCAAAGAAAAACGGTCTCCTTTTCAGTCTTATGTTTAACAGTATGCAAATATTTCCCGCACGCATATTTTCAGGGCGCTATTTTTTAGTTTCACTTGGTTTACCAAGTTCATAGAAACTGGGTCCTAAGAACAGGAGCCTTAAAAAAAAGAAAAGATTTGTTTATATCTCTAAAAAAAAAAAGGTGTTTTAGGCACAGTTTCAGAGTTGCCTGTTGTGCAACATTCAGGAAATTAATGAAGATACCCTGAAAACATGCAGCAAATAAAGTGTTTCTAAGACTGCCCTGCACTGCGTACTAGAAAAGGCCCCTCTAATATACGGTGCAGGAAGTGGTCTAGCAATGCTGTCTGCTGCTGTGCTTTTCCTCACTGTCACCAACACAGGCACTTAAGAGCGCTCACACCAACATTTCAATACAAAAAAATGAATATTTAAATTGAGTGTATAATTGAGTGTTTGTGTATGCCAGCAACAAGTTAAAACAGTCTTGTGCTTACCAAACTAGCAGAGCAAAAACAGAACTAGAATAAGGAAGTACTGATTGCTTCCACATGCAAAAGTGCAACTGCCAAACTTGTGATGCGCTGTCACAGCAGTGCTTATCAGACGCTTAGAGGGGCTCGGTGTGCATGCACTCTGTGATGCAAAGATTGTGTGTGTTTGCATACCAGTGAGCTGAAGTCCTGAGCCTGCCACAGCAGCCAGTCCTCGTTGAGTGTGTACAGAGCTCTCTCTGTGACACAATCCACTGGGCCTTTGGCAATCTGCTGTGTGAGGGCGCTCACCATCAGAAATAGGGGCTGGCCAACAGTTTCCTGTACAAAGTCAGAAAAGGGAACTCAGTTGGTCAAACAAGATATGGAAGCTGTGGTAACTTTTAGAAACACTTAATGTTAGAACAGGGACGTTTAATTAGAAGGTTTTTTTTTTAATGATGATTTTTTTCTGGTTCACACTGAGCGGTTAAAAGAAAGGCCGAACTTATAAACCAACATCAACATGCTGACAGATACATAGATCAATAAAATATAACACTTTAGACTTTGTAACAGAGCAACAAAAGCTGCTCGACTGTTCAAGAATGTTACAAAAATAAGACAGACTAATGCAGAGCTGATGCCTGAAACCATGGCAGTGTTTCCTTTAGTGATGGGTGAAGCATGTAAGCAGCGGATGTGCAGTCAGAACATGTTGCTTCAGAGCTATGCACAGCCGGAAAATCACAGATCAAGCCTAATGAGATTTGCTTCCATTGTTCCAGTGCCTTCATTTTTTTTTTTTGCATGATTTCTACTGATTTTTTGTAGCTTTGCATTTTGGACAAAAAAAAAAAATCACAAATATTTCAATTATGCTTAAGGATAAGTGATGCTGTCAACGTGGCACATTCTGGTGCTAAGCAAACATACTCCCTGGCTCTGTTTAGCTTTGCTAAGTAGCACCAAACATAAAATACACTTGGGGTCAGTGCATGAACTGTAATTTGTGTGCAGCTGTTCACCTCATATAATGGAAAAATGAATGCTAGTTTAAGAGGTACATGAATCATGGTATTCATCATCATTATCATCCAGTGTTCATATGCATTTACATTTTGCCTGGATAACAATAGTGCTCATTCTTTAGGCTGTTCTGTTTATTAAGTTTAGCCCTTCTAAGCCTTCTTTGAAGGCGATATTCTGTTTCTCACTGTTCTTTTTCAGTTTTCAGTGTGCAGTTTGGATAATTGAACAACAATACTGTGTTGAACTGTATTGCACATCATCATGTAGTGAATAATAAGTAATGGCACAACTTAATGGAGAGAACTGAACTGAAGTCAGGAACCAGACCACACCCTGAACACTCCCGTTGCGGTCTGTGTTCATACCTCTATAAATAACTACTTGCACCATTTGTGCCTTTTTTCTCTCTGTTTCCTCTCTCAAAGTTATCAGGGGATCTGCTGCTGATCTAACTTGTTGCTTCTTTATCAATTAAATGCTTGTCATTTGCATTCAAGTTGGGGTCCTTGCTAATGAATAATAAGTAAGATGTTTCATATCTATAATAACAACTACAATAATGTATTGTAGTGCTTAGGCAGCAGCAGCTAATGAAGAAAGGGATCACTCATATTATACACTTGCATCAGCAGAAGTAGGTCAATAAATACCCACTAACTGACAGCTTTCATTACAAATCAAGAACAACTACAGATGAATTATAATCCATGCACTGATAAGTTTGTCTGTAGAACTTCAAAGTTTATTAGTAGGTTTTAACTGGCTAGTACCAAAGTTTTTTTTAATGTAACAGTAAGTAAACTGCTACTTAATGAGCTAAATCACTTGATCCAGCTGTTAATTCAATCTTCAAAAATCCTTGAAAGAGTAGTTGAAAACAGCTAACTGATCATCTGCAGAGGAACGGTTTATTTGAAGAGTTTCAGTCAGGTTTTAGAATTCATCACAGTACAGAAACAGCATTAGTGAAGGTTACAAATGATCTTGTCATGGCCTCTGACAGTGGACTCATCTCTGTGCTTGTCCTACTGGACCTCAGTGCAGCTTTTGATACTGGTGACCAAAATATTTTATTACAGAGATTAGAGCATACCTTAGGTATTAAAGGTACTGCACTGCAGTGGTTTGAATCATACAGTGCCTTGCAAAAGTATTTGGCCCCCTTGAACTTTTCAACCTTTTGCCACATTTCAGGCTTCAAACGTAAAGATATAAAATTTTAATTTTTGTGAACAATCAACAACAAGTGGGACACAATCGTGAAGTGGAATGAAATTTATTGGATGTGTCAAACCTTTTTAACAAATAAAAAACTGAAAAGTGGGGCGTGCAATATT